>OZ035884.1:74968039-75133111 GCA_964034835.1 Muscina levida
CTTTATATATAAAATTCTACCGTACGTGTGTTGTGACTGAACTCCTCCTAAAAGGCTGGACCGATTTGCATAAATTTTTTTGTATGCGGTTGGGTGCCGCCCCGGATGGTTTAGATTTACAATTCGGTCCAATTGGACAAAGGGGCGTGGCACCGCCCATACAACTTGAAAATCAAAAGGGCTGTATCTCATGAACTATCAGAGGTATGAAGATGAGATTTGGTATATATGTTGTTGAAGCAGAATTAATTTCAGCCAAGGTGGAAGTGGGCGGTGCCACGCCCCCTTTTCAAAAATCGCTCTAACGGCTTTTGTAATAGACCGATTGATACCAAAATTTCACCAAGTGGTACTGTTGACCTGTAGGAGCGTGGCACCGCCCATACAACTTGAAAGTAAAAAAGGCTATATTCTCATGAACTATCAGAGGTATGAAGATGTACTTTGTTACGTATGTTATTGTTGCAGTATGAATTACAGTAAGGGTGGAAGTGGTTTTTCGCCCTACATACAGACAAACCTTATCTACATGTCGGCACTATATATATGACTTTGATGATGAACTTTTTACTATCATCATAGAGCCTATGATATTTAGAATTTAAAACAATAAAACTTAATTGGTTAACTTCCATATTATGGAGGTAATATGTAATTAATATGTAATAATATTATTGTCGAGCTTTAGTACAGTTTTCAAAGTACATTGTAGACCTAAATGTGAAAAATTTAACAAGTTAATATGCAATGGCGAAGCATTGCCGGGCCCACTAGTAATAATAATAAAATAGAAACTGACGACATTTCTATATTTATACCATCACCCGTAGGGATGAAGGTATATATCATTTGATACGACCCAAAAGTGTAACACATAGAAGGAGTCACTTTAGACCCTAGGTTTCTTTGAACCAAATTCGATTCATGACTTTTTAAGTCGTTTGAGCCATGTCCGTCTGTCTGTCTGTCTGTCTGTCTGTCGGGTGGCTGTCCGGCTGGTTCGCACGATAACTTTCGAAAGACGCAACCAAATGTTTCGAAATTTTGCACGAGTTATTATTTTCTCAAAACTACTTACGGTATTGCAAATGGACTACTTGGCCCCGCCCCTTCTGGTACCTCCCATACAAATACATCATTCCGCCCACTTTAGAAATCGAGTAATAATATCAATACACCCCACGGAATCGTCCCCAAATTCTGTATTTAGTAAAGCTATAACAGGATAAAGTTATGGAAAAAATTTTGAAAGTCTAGCCACGCCCCTTCTGGTACCTCCCATACAAATCTACCTTTCCGCCCACTATAGAGATGGAGAAATAATATCAATAAATTAAACGTGATCGTACCCAAATTCTATTTTGAGTAAAGCTATAACAAGATAAAGTTTTAGAGAAAAAACTTGGAAGTCTATTCACGCCCCATCTGGTACCTCCCATACACATCTGGTACCGCCCACTTTAGAAATCGATTAATATTATTAAAAGACCTAACGCGATCGTGCCCAAATTCTGTATTTGGTAAAGTTTAAGCAGGATAAAATTTTGGAGAAAAAATCTGGAAGTCTAGACACGCCCCTTCTGGTACCTCCCATACAAATGTACCACTCCGCCCACTTTAGAAATAGAGTAATAATATCAATACACTCGACACGATCGTGCCCAAATTCTGTATTTTGTTATATTATAACAGGACAAAGTTTTGGAGAAAAAAATTGGAAGTCTACACACGCCCCTTATGGTACCTCCCATACAAATGTACCTTTCCGCCCACTTTTGGGATGTAGTAATAATATCAGTACACCCAACGCAATCGTGCGCAAATTCTGTATTTAGTAAAGCTATAACAGGATAAAGTTATGGAGAAAAAATCTGGAGCCTAAACACACCCCTTCACGTACCTCCCATATAAATGTACAACTACTCCGCCCAATTTCGAAATCGAGTAATAATATCAATAAAATAGAAAATTATTTGTTTTACTGAGGGTAAGGGTAAATGTAAGTCGGGTTGCCCGACTGAAACTTTCTAACTGGTTTTAATTAAAAATCGATTATTTTCAATATCTCAAGACTTAAACAATATATTATATTGGGTGATGGTATTTATCAGTCAGTTTAACTGACTGAAATTTCTGTACTGGTTTTAGTAAAATTTAATAAAAAAAAATATTTACTAGAAAAAAGTCAATTACCAAGCATTACCAATAAGCAAAAATTTAGCATTGAATTAAGGGGGAAAAATATAATAAAAACCAGTGAGAAAGATTTAGTAGGGCAACCCGACATACATACACCCTCACCCTTCGTAAAACATAAAATTTTCTATTATATAAATATTGTTACTCGATTGCTAAAGTGGGCGGAGTGGTACATTTGTATGGGAGCTAGAAGAAGGGGCGTGACTACACTTCCAATTTTTTTTCTCCAAAACTTTATTCTGTTAAAGCTTTACGAAATACAGAATTTGGGTACAATTCCGTTGGGTGTATTGATAATATTACTCAATTTCTTAAGTGGGCGGAATGGTGTATTTGTATGGGAGGTACCATAAGGGGCGGGGCCAAGTAGCCCATTTGCAATGCCGTAAGTAGTTTTGGGAAATATGAACCCGTGCAAAATTTCAAAACATTTAGTTGCGTCTTTCGAAAGTTATCGTACGCACCAGCCGGACAGCCAGACAGACAGACGGACATGGCTCAAACGACTTAAAAAGTCATGAATCGAATGTGGTTCAAAGAAACCTAGGGTCTAAAGTGACTCCTTCTATGTGTTACACTTTTGGGCCGAATCAAATGATATATACCCTCCTACCTGTAGGGTGAGGGTAAAAAAAATTAATAATTAAGAAAACAAACCTGTATAATTTTTTTTCCTTACTTGCTAAATTTGTTTTTCGCTGTTGCTAACATTTTGTATTTCTTTGTGGCACAAAATATTCGGCTATGATTCCTTTTTAGTATACGCGAGTCAACTATAAGGCATGCTCAACAAAATTTGAGCAAGAGCTCACTAAAGAAAGCAAAAGCTTGTTTTTATGCATATGAAAATGAGCACAAGCACATCTAACATAGTTCAAACTGAGCAAGACGAGATCAAACGTGAGCAGTGAGTAAAAGCAAATACATCAAATTTTATTATGCATACGACAAGCACCTTTTACTCAAAAATCGAGTCCGAGCTCAAGCTCACGTTTTATGCATGAGACCCATGGATTACACTGTACCAGAACATTTTTCGATCCAGATTTTCAAAAAACGTCGTAGGTAGATTCTACTGTGATGTTAATGCCCTACACTTTGCGTATAGTTAAGGCCGTATATAAAATGATTGGTCCTTGGACACGTGTCGACCATAAATGTCTGTCAGTAGGATCTACAGAACACCCACGCATTTTTAAATTTATGGTTTCGGATTAGTTGTTGGTATTTAATTAAAATACTCAAAATTCTATAACACTAGTTGAAAGAATCAAATTTATAATGTTTTCGCCAACATTGGACCACAATTAAAGTTCCTTGCGAAACATTGTTGAGATTTTTAGCACGTATAAAGATCTAGAAATATGATAAAAGCGTCTATAAAAATCGGTTGCAGCTAGTCGTTTTGTGGTCCAATGGTTATATCATCCGCCGCTTTCCCGATTTTTCCTTTTTTTCCTTAATGATAATTCTTATCTCAGACTCTGTTGATTTACGTATCATTGATATTAATCTCCGCACAGTGGGACCGATTGGAAATAAAACTGTAATAATACAAAAACTTTTAAAGTATTTTGAAATGTGCTAAACATATCTAGAGGTGGAGTCAAGCTTTCAGAATTTTGCAGAGGCTTCCAGTGTCAACACAATTGGCGCTACAGGGTGTCACAAATACATAACTCAATAATACACAAATATTTAATAAGTAAACTCAAATAGAAGGTGGTATACACATGCATTTCTTAACTTAAGTCTACCTATATCAATTTATGATATATTTTTGTTTAAATATTATTATTTAAGGAACAATTAAAAAAAAACATCACTTGAATTCATTTAAATTAAAAATAAAAAACCAAAGCTCTTTTTATAAGTATCATGGGGTTTTGTATGTGAAGTATTTAATTAAAATTATTACAATAAACTTAAAATTATTGAGATAAGTTATCGAACAAAAAATTTTGTCTATTATGATTAGAGTTTCTCTTTTTCCCGGACTTTTCATTTCCCGGGAAACCGGGAAATTTCGCGCAGTAAAAAAACAAGACAAACTATGTTAATTTTTTAAATTTTGCAGTATGTACATATCGCTCATTTGGTGCAGGACCGTCATAACTCAAAAAATAGATTTTGAGATAAAAGCGTTTAAAGTTTTCAATTTACACCCAACTTGTACGAAATGGAGGAATATAAAAAGCTCTCATGCGGTGTGTATGAAAGATATTAATATGAATTTTTTACACAACATGTAGTATGATCAATTGAACAATTCAACTGATATTGGGCTTATTGTCAGAAGAGCATTCAATTAAATGGTGACATTTTCCGTTGCTTTTCCACTTGCTTCGTAAAATTGTAAATACTTTTTTATCGAGTTATTAAGTAGTCTATTACTTGATGCAACATTTGCATTTGTGATGGCATCGGTTAAAATATCCCCAAATGGTCTTTCGGTACTAATGTCACAAATAGGAATTCCGTCCGATTCCAGAACTTTGTCGATAATGTCTTCTTCAAAAAGTCGAGTATAAATAAGCAGTATAAGAAGCAGTTTGAAATAAGTTATTAGCATTCTAAACAAATAATTCTAGATCTTTAAGATACTTCACTAAAGAATAAAGTCGCTTGTCCCTTTTTCTTCAATTCGCTCCTTTGAAGCTTCAAAACTATCAATAAGTAGAAACAGGGAATTAAAAATGACCGGGAATTCCCGCCCGGGAGAGGAACTCTAATTATGATGAACATTGAGAATGATTATTCAACATCCACAGATGTAATTGAAGTGCATTTAAGGGACAGTATTTCCTTAACATTATATTTGGATGTTATTATTGATGGAGATCTACACAATTCTTTACAAATACTTTTTATTACTTCCAAGTAGAGTTTTTCTTCGGGAATTCCCGTCCCAGGACATCCCGGGATTCCCGCTATTTTGTATTCCCGCAAATTTTACCAATTCCCGGGAAATGAATAAACGACAACCAGTAAAAACTGAAAATTTCTAAATCTTTGGCTATTAGGAAATGAAAAAAATAATTGTTAATTTCGGATTAAAATATTTTCCCGATAAGAGTGGAACAGCTTACATCACTTGATAGAAAAACTTCTGGAATTAAATTATATATACAAACTAGCGGACCCGGCGAACTTCGTCTCGCCACAATTTAATGCCTTCAAATAAACTCAGTGGAAAGTGGTAGGATAAAAAATGCTTTTCGATTAGTTTTCCGCCGCAAAAACAAACAACGAAGGCGGTTCTCCCCAAAACGCGACCGTACGAAAACAATGGAAATTTATGGAAAATGGAAATTTATGGAAAATGGAAATTTAAATTTAAGCCCACATACTTCCAACGATTGTCCTTGCGATTTATTGATTGTCATCGCCAAAGCCAACCGAACGGAGAATTGGAATGGATGATCAGTTGGCATAATCGGAATTCGTAAGATAAGGACTTCCTCTTCTTTGAATTTGCCCTTGATGATCGTTGGTTAAATCACATTGTTTATTAGATTCCGTTGCAGAATTTCGGTTGATTCAGATTCTGCAATATGATTATGATTGATCCCACCTTCATCAGTAAATTATGCGGAACATTAAGCGCGTTGAAAAATTCGGTCGAATTATTGGTCGCCTCATCCTCGTCGGTCACGCTGTAAACAGATTTGTACGAATTCAGTTCTTCAGCGATTTGACTTTTTAAAAAGAAATTAAGCTATCGATGCCTTAATTCTTCGCTGCTTGTACTGCCCGTTAATTAATCCATCGAGATTTTAAAATGTGTTGAGTTGCTCTTCCGACGATGTGAACTCGCAAACTTTGCAGGGAACGATATCAATTAAGTCGAAACATCAACTCGAATTTGGCCATTTCCAAGCGCCAGCAGTTGTCTCGAAAATTCAGCAGACGATAAGAGGTTCTGCAGTGCGAATCTCATGTTTGTGGTCAATTTCAAATTCTTTACATTGACGAGGATTTCAAGCATGGTTAAAGTAAATCAGCAGCAGATAACGCGAGCAAAATCATAGCCCCACTAAATCGTTTTAAATCACCTCGAAAATCCTTCATTGTTCGGTCAACTACTTCCAAAACTCGTTTATTCGTTATCGCGCATTAATCCCAAATGTTGATTTTCCTTCTCGCATAAATTTCGCTGTTGCCGAATTCTTGGTCATTATGTTCTTTGGCTTTTCAGCAGTGAGAAGATTCATCTACAGTTACAAAGCGGAATTTTTCCAGTTATTCCCAGCACGCACATGTTTACGTCATCAAAGGTTTGATCGTCTAGAAGAAGGCATTAGCTAAGCAAATAACTCCCTAAAAAACTACAAAGTCCTTTCGGAATGAATGCCCGCAATCCAATTGGATTACTTCATTATTCACACGTAAACTCATTTTCTGAAAAAGTGATCAAATTGATAAATATTCCATAGGATATCAATATTAGTGCTCCCCATTTCCCGGGAAACCGGGATTGTTATATGGTTTATAAAAAATGGTTTTTTCATTGGTTTTTTAAGCAATTATGCACAGAATGGCTTGACATTTTGAAGAAATTTTGAAGAAATCATAAACGGAGACTTGGTTATATTCTCCCAAAAAATTATGGCATTTGATGGAACGCTGTCCGATCGCCGGTCCGGGAACGAAAAAATTTCTATTATTTTCATACATTTGTATGACTACTTTCGGTTTTCCGGTCTATCCCGGGCCGGCGTTACTTCAGTACTTTTCCAAATAGATCGCAAGTTGGCAGTATTGCAAAACGACATTAGTACAACATTTCCACGGATTTTTGTGACGCTTGCTTAACAACTACGGAAACGCCGGTCCGGGATAGACAAAAAACAGTAATTTTTTTCATAAATGTATATAAATGGAGCTTCGGTTTGTTAAACAAAGATGCACAGAATGGCTTGAAATTTTGCAAATATCATAAACAGAGACTTCGTTATATTTTGCCAAAAAATTATGCAATTCGATGAAACGCTGTTCAAACGCCTCACAGTGGGGAAAAAAAGTTTTTTTGGACATTTGAAATTTTAGGCCGCAATTCTTGACCGATTTTCAAAATTCTTTTTTTGTATTATTGGAAACAAAATTGTGCACAGAATGTAGGTTTTTTTTTCATCTGAATTCCTTACCTTTATTTTTTTAAAATTTGTCAAAGTCGATGAAAAAATAATTTTTGACTTTAGTGTCAAACATTTTTTGGGTTACGCGTCCTAAAAATTTCAAACTGACCTTAATTAATGTGAACATATGTTACGAATTAAACTCAATGAAAACATAAGACAAAAAAAATTGTTTGGCTCAACTGCAAGTAAATATTTGGAGGCAGTATTTTCACACTTTAACTCGGTGTCCTGCTCATAATAATTATCCGATTAGAACAAAACTTAATTTACAACCTGAAATAGTTTTAGGAAAGTCGTATGTAAAAAATAACCCGAATCGGTGAAGGTCGCCATGCAATTTTTTTGCATATGTACCAAAAAAATGCAGTTTTAAACTTCTGACAAAATAAAACTTTATGTTTACAAGTAGGCTAAGTAGTGTGCTTTTCATTTAAAAATACCAATACCACAATACGTTACATCATCTGTCAAAATTTGGAAATTTGTTAAATGCATATACAAAATTAAATAATATTTGCAATATATAGGGCTTAAAATCGCAATATGAACATTTCATATGTATAAGTAGGCTTAATTATGTATGCTTTATGATATTTTGATGCATAAATGAAAATAAGAGAGTGTAACTAAAATTTTTCCAATTTCCTCAGGAAATATATCGATTTTTGGGTTAACTTTAGTATTGAAATCTAAAAAGTGTTTAAGCGTTTTTTAGGATTTCTTTTTTTGGCAGACGATGTAACATATTAAGATATTGGTCCTTTTAAATGAAAAGCACACTACTTAGCCTACTTGTAAACATAAAGTTTTATTTTGTCAGAAGTTTAAAGCTGCATTATTTTGGTACATATGCAAAAAAATTGCATGACGACCTTCACCGATTTGAGTTATTTTTTACAGGCGACTTATTTAAAACTTTTCCAGGTTGTAAATTAAGTTTTGTTCTAATCAGATAATTATTATGAGCAGGACACCGAGTTAAAATGTGAAAATAGTGCCTCCAAATATTTACTTGCAGTTGAGCCAAAAAAAATTTTTTGTCTTATGTTTTCATTGAGTTTAATTCCTAACATATATTCACATTAATTAAGGTCAGTTTGAAATTTTTAGGACACGTAACCCAAAAAATATTTGACACTAAAGTCAAAAATTATTTTTTCATCGACTTTGACAAATTTTAAAAAAATAACGGTAAGTAATTCAGAAGAAAAAAAAACGTACATTCTGTGCACAGTTTTGTTTCCAATAATACAAAAAAAGAATTTTGAAAATCGGTCAAGAATTGCGGCCTTAAAATTCAAATGTCCAAAAAAACTTTTTTTTCCCCACTGTGCGCCTGTCCGGGAACGAAGAAATTTGTATTATTTTCATACATTTGTATGAAATTTGTCCGTTTTCCACTCTATCCCGGACCGGCGTTTCTAAAATCTATATTCAAATGGATCGCGAGTTGGCAATATTGAAGAACATCATTAGTAGAACATTATCACGAATTTTTGTGGTATTTAATGAAAATCTGCAGAAATGTCGGTCCGGGAGCGAAGAAGTTTTCATTACTTTTTGTCAATTTTCCCGTTTATCCCGGACCGGCGTTTCTAAAATACTTTTTCAAACGCGAGTTGGCAATATTGAAGAACTGCTTTAGTTGAGCATATCCACGAATTTCTGTGATATTTGATGAAAATCTGCAGAAATGCCGGTCCGGGAGCGAAGAAGTTTCTATTATTTTTTTAAATGTTCCGTCTTTCCCGGACCGGCGTTTCTAAAATACTTTTTAAAATGGGTCGCGAGTTGACAAAATTGAAAAACTGCATTAGTAGAGCATATCCACGAATTTCTGTGATATTTGATTAAAAACTGCGGAAATGCCGGTCCGGGAGCGAAGAAGTTTCCATATTTTTCAGTTTTCACGTCTATCCCGGACCGGCGTTTCTAAAATACTTTTTCAAATGAGTCGCGAGTTGACAAAATTGAAGAACTGCATTAGTAGAGCATATCCACGAATTTCTGTGATATTTGATGAAAAACTGCGGAAATGCGTCCGGGATAGGCGGGAATATTGAAAAAAATAATGGAAACTTCTTCGCTCCCGGATTTTCCGCAGTTTTTCATCAAAAATCACAGAAATTCGTGGATATGCTCTACTAATGCAGTTTTTTAATTTTGTCAACTCGCGACCCATTTGAAAAAGTATTTTAGAAACGCCGGTCCGGGAAAGACGGAAAACTTAAAAAAATAATAGAAACTTCTTCGCTCCCGGACCGGCATTTCTGCAGATTTTCATCAAATATCACAGAAATTCGTGGATATGCTTAACTAAAGCAGTTCTTCAATATTGCCAACTCGCGTTTTAGAAACGCCGGTCCGGGATAGACAGGAAAATTGACAAAAAATAATGAAAACTTCTTCGCTCCCGGACCGACATTTCTGCAGATTTTCATTAAATATCACAATAATTCGTGATAATGTTCTACTAATGATGTTCTTCAATATTGCCAACTCGCGATCCATTTGAATATATATTTTAGAAACGCCGGTCCGGGATAGATGGAAAAACGGACAAATTTCATACAAATGTATAAAAATAATACAAATTTCTTCGTTCCCGGACCGGCGTTTCATCGAATTGCATAATTGTTTGGCAAAATATAACGAAGTCTGGTTTATGATATCTACAAACTTTCAAGACATTCTGTGCATCTTTGTTTAACAAACCGAAGCTCCATATATATACATTTATGAAAAAATTACTGTTTTTTATCTATCCCGGACCGGCCTAGAGCACTAATCAATATATATTTTTTATCTAAATATAATTTATCTCGTTAAATTCTCAACCAACATTTATCCGAAATTTTCCACCTTGTCGGAATTTTCCTAGTTTTTCCATTCGAAATTTTATAAGCATCACAACGAATTTTCGACCTATACGTCGTCTGAAATCATCAAATCTGGCGATACAATGGACAATTTTGTCGAAAAAAATTAAATTCCAAGAATTTTTCTATTCTTTAATTCGAATAGTCATCTCAATTTTCAAAACTTACTACAAAATGTAAAATTTAGTAAAAAAAAAAAAAAAAAAAAATTTTGTATATTTTCCATATTTCCATATATTTTCCATATTTTCAAAATTTCTATTTTTCTATTCGAAAAGCCACTGCGGAACAATTGCACACAACATTTTATACAAAAATTCTATTTTCGATTTTTATCAAATAAAGCGAAACAATTCAAAATATTGCCAAAATAATCTAAATTTCTCGAGTTTTACCGGAATTTTCCGAGTTTTCCATCGAGAATTTTTCGATATTTCCATTCGAAAAGTCATTTCGGAATGATTAATTGAAATTATTTACATGAAATGTAAAATTTCGTCGAAAAATATTTAAGTTTTTGTCATTTTTCCAAAGTTTTCCAACCAAAATTTTCTATTTTGCTATTCGAAAAGTCACTAAGCAACAAATGCAGACAAAATTTTATACAAAAATTCAATTAGGGATTTTCATCAAATCAAGCGATACAATGCAAAATTTACCGAAAAAAATCCAAATTTTTCTAAATATTTGTAATTTTTTCAGTTTTCCCAGGAGAAATTTTATATGTTGCCATTCGGAAAGTCATTTCGGAATAATTATTCGAAATTTGTCCCTGTTACATCTTCCAAAATTATCAGATCAAAATAAAAATTTTCGAATTTTTAAATTATCTTGTAACTAAATATTGTAAAATTTTGGCAGAAGGTAAACGTATATTTTACTTTTAATATTTTTTATTTACAAGTGAAACGTATAAAACGGGTTAGACCCCATCCATTTTAAATTATGATTTCTTTCGAGATTTTTGTACGAATAATTTAGGAATTTTTCTTTCGGTACGCCGGTAGAAAATTTTTCCAGAAATATTGGATTTAACATTTTACATTTTCTACAGCTTTGCTATACGTCTTGTCTGGCCATACGGCCGAAAGTCGTATGGACGATGGTATTTAACAGTGATACTTTTTTACTGGGACCGGCCGTGGCATAGTGGTTAGAACTCGCGACTACCATGCGGGAGATCACAGGAGATCAAACTTGGCTCCAGTCATCTTAAAAAAAAAATTGTTCTTTCATTGTCGGCTCCCCTCGAATGTTGTTGACAGCAACTTCGCAGTATTAGTGTCGAGTCAATCGGCGTGTCTAATAAGAGCCCTCAAACAGTGACATTCGCATTCGTCATAGCTTTAAAACTGATGTAAGCTTTTGAAAATCGGTTTACAAAGAGAAGACTTATGAATTTTGGAACTTGCAATTTTAGGAATATCGTCATTTCACTTAATTTGCTATAAAAACATTACTTAACGAAGTGACCGAGAAAAACTAAACGTATCACTCTATGGACTTTAGTTTAACAGAAATGCTACATGAGAAACCCTGTACATTTTTTTTCTTCATATTTGTATTACTGTGTATTTATTGAAAGTTGATTTTCGAATTAAAATCGGACACGTTGTGCCCCTTTTGGCACCTCCTGTACCCCTTTGAGAATATTTTACTTTTAATATTTTGTATTTACAGCGACCTCTAATTAATAAAACAATAATAGTAAAAACGCAACGCACTTGAAAAACAACAAGAACAATGCCAACCAGTTTTAAAAAATAAAATAACATATTCCTTAGCGCACAGTGGGGTAAATAAATACCTTTGGACAAATCAAATTTTGGACTTCAATTCTTAGTAGATTTGACTTCAATTCTTAGTCCGAATCGATACATCGAGAAAAATTTTACAAAAACATTTAGAATTTTTAATTATTTCACAACAAATATAAAAAAATATAAATATAAAAATTGTAAAATTTCATTGAGGATAGTTTCCCTTAAAAAAGAAACTCTTAGAGCAAAAGATATTAACCCGCTAACAAAATACTAAACTTATGTTAATTTATCATTATGTTCATTAAAATTTTTCTTATTTTATGACATAAAAATATTTTAAACTTTAGTTTCAGTAAGGAAACGAGAAGAAAATAATGTCTGCTGTATTTTAAAACATTTTTCGCACAAAGTGTAAATTTCGTATGACAATTTCATTAATAAATAAGCGAATTTCGTATATTTCCTTTTCTATAGCAAAAAATTATCATTTTTTATAACATAAAAAAAACAAAAAAAATTATTTTTAATATATAAATTCAGAGAATGTGCAAACTTGCTAGACATATTTCTGAAGAATGTGCATAAAAACTTAAATATATATCTCAAGGCATTTATGACGATAAGATGATTTAATGTAAAAAAAATGTCTAACGTCAGACACATCGGAACGACTATAATTGCGCTTCCGCCTAAAACATGCAAGATGAGACTGGGCTGTTTTTGATTCGAGAGCGCATAATAGTAGATTGGAAATAGTAGATTGGACCTTGACCGGAACAAAATATTATGATTATATTTTGCATTCACACTGTACCCCTCGCAGTCTAGCTTGCTCACTAACGCACGCACTCATTCATACTACTTCAAACGTGTATGTGGGAATGTGAAAAACTATAAATAACTATATAAAACAACAAAATTGCAGTTTGTTTTATTTCACGAGAAGGATTATTTATTTTATTACTACTAGAAAAGTTTTCATGGTAACCGGGGCAACATTTGTTGAAAGTTGCAAGTGATGCACTCGGGCATTTGCACACGGAAGTTTTCCGGAATTAAAAATCACACATTCGATTGTGTCAAACACGATACTGTCAATTATGTTACAGATTTTCGGTTGTCGTGAATAAATGTAATTTTGTTGAATAAAAACTTTATTTTTTCAGTAAAAAAAATATCAGTTACATAAATTTTATATGTGTTGTCATGAATGCTAAAATTTCATTTCATTAATATTTGCACCTGGGATAAGTCGAATACGCACGAACCCACAAGTACAACTATGTAAACTTAGGTGGCAATAAAAAAAGAATACATGTAATTAAGCCTTCGTGGGTTTGTACATGATTACAAATATATTAATTGTGTTTTGACAAATGTTACTTCATAATCTATACACTTTTGAATTACTTCCAAACAATTTCGCTTATTTTTTCATATACGTTTTTTCTTGTCAATATGTTCTAAATGCTTTCCTGTACCAAAACAAGCTTATCTCTGGTATTAGTTCTACTGACAAATTTATGGCGTGTATAGAAATAATTTAGAAATAGTCACAACTATTGTGTTCAAATACTTGCATTTTTAAGGAAACCGATTTCCGGCTTATATGAAAAATACCCTTTTCTAACAATTCGGTTTTCAAATACCTCATTTAGTAAAAATCCGAGTTAACCGGTTTCGTTCGGTTTTTTGGATATTGTGAAATAAAACCCAATATGAAATTAAATACGAATTATTTATGAAAACATAAAATATCGGTACTTTAATTCTAACTATGCTAAGTCAACATAGCATGTTTTCAATTAATACGAGCTTTTGAATTCAGTCTGCTTCAAATTATATCATATTTAATTCAGGATGATTAGTTCATCCAAACATATGTTTTAAGTAAATTTAAATTTAACACATAAGTGGAATCTAAATTTCTCACAAACTTTGGAAGAGTTACCTGAATATCTTAAGTTAGACACTTTGCATGGTTTAGAATTAAGGTTCGATTTCATAAATTAAACTCCTTTTTACAATTGAATTTTTAGTAGGCACTTAATATTTTCATATGAATATCGACGGATTCTCACCCATTTCAATATGAGATTCCAATCTATTTTAAAATTAAAACCCAACTGTATACCAACTGTGATTTCCTAACCATTGTATGGTGATCTTAAAAAAAGCATATTCTTACGATCGGACACTGTCCCTGCCTCTCCCACTGGCAGTTAGTTTAGTAAGTAACTGCACTTAAAGTTTTTCATATGAATATTGAAGTATTCTCAGTTATTGCAAGTTTAAATCGTAACTATGATCGTAAGTGATTTCACAAGTATTGTAAGGTGATCACAAATTAAGCTCTATTTGAAATTAGATGCTTAGTTTAGATGATAACGACAATTATCACCCTTTTCAAGATGAGAGGAACAAGTCCTCTAGCAGCATTTTCCAAACAAATTTTCTTTATGCATAAGGCAATTTAAAAGAAACCATCCTTTGAGATTGCCCTTCTGTGCCAATTCGCATAGAAATAACCTGGTAATGTTCTGTGGAAATGCCCTTTTTTGAAAACCGGTTAACCGACATCCAAAAACCGGTTCAACCGGGTATTCGAAATTGGAATTTTTGAAGAAACCGACATACGGTTTCGGAGAAATAAACCGATTAGACGGTTTCGGTTTTGAACACTTTAGTCACAACTTTAAGAGATTTTGCCCATAATCATAACTGATATAATAGTTCTGTCAATTTCGTTGTTATGATTTAAAACAAGCAGGCATACTCACCCTTATTATGTAGTCTTGTTCATTTCTTGTCGTTTTTTAAATATGGCATCGCCGATGTCGATTGTGAGGGTGAAATGCAACTGTATCGAATTCTATAACAAATAGTAGAATTTTGTATGTAGTTTTTGAGTGCGAAATTCGTCAAGAGTGTATTTTACCGGTGACAACATCGAATTTGACGCAGAAATCAATTTTATTTTTAAAATCTTGATCTGCGTTTCCGCTCGAATAATTTCCGTAAATTCCTCAAGAGACATTGGGTTGCTGTTGAAAGTTTTACTTTTAATGTATCCCCAAAGAAAAAGGTCACTGGAGATAAGTAGGGGCGAAGTGACAAGTTAATGTCCCCTCTTTTGGAAAAAAAAAACATTCGCGTGCTGCATCCAATTCGTCGTTTGACGTGTGGCATGTTGCTCCATCTTACTGAAATCCGGATCGTTGATTTAAACCTTAGAAATAATGTAGCGCTGGAGCAAAACAGTTCTAAAGCATGTGTTTTTAATCTTCATAAGAGTATGAACCAATAATACCTCTACCTGAAAAAACTACTCACACATTAATGTTTGGTGAATGCAGGCGGATTTTTTGCTTTAATTTGGGATTAGTGGCACTCACAAATATCTGAAATTTTCCTTTTTTTGTGCAGATTCAGGTAGACATTACAAAAAAAATTATGTAAATGTAAACCTTTTTATAGAATGCGCTTTAAAGATTTCCTGGACATTTTTAAGACGCTGCTGCCCTTGCATTTCGAAACCCCTGTGGCAATTCAAATTTAAACGGATTTTTGGTTGACTCTGTACTTATGAATCATCTTAAATTTTGTAAAGATACATATTAACTAATCGTATCCGGGATAGCAAATGGACAATGTTGGTCCTTCGTGTTTCGTGTATGGTAGTTTTCATACAGTAAAATTATGCACAGTGTCAACGCTAGAAGAAAAGAGCGGTTTACATCATCTCTTTGCTAACTTCTACATACATATCTTTCTTTCAAATATAATTTTAGTTTGACTACAGCCTCTGGTACTTCTCATGTCTATTTCTGACAATTAACATTACTCCCTTGTTGTCCATTTCACAACATTGAACCGTACCACCTTTAGTACCACTATAAAACTAACCGAATTACCCATATATTATTATACGGTTAAATATTTCCAAGTGCATTAAATTGTATTAAATTAATTTGTGTCTTACTTTTTTACAAAAAAATCTCTCCTCTTAGGAATAACACCGTGCAATAGTGGTTTTCACACTTGATGAAGACCATATATATGTGAAACTAGAGACCTTATGTAGTAAAACTGCGTTCTCAGTTTATCGCACGAACGTCAGGATTTTTTTAAAAGGTCTTCAAAGTTTCAAAGGATACACCATTTTCAAAAAATTAAATCAAATATGCCCACGACACATATAATAACGATATGGGTATCAAATGAAAGGTAAGAATCTCTGCAATGCAAACAAATAACAGATTTTAATGGATCTGAAACAAAAACTTCAAAAACGTCCTTTTAAAGATTTAAAGCTTGAAGAAGTTATATGTACATTTTAATAATCTAGCTTTACTAGTTTAGTAAATAAGAAAGAATTATTAATTCCGTTTCAAATAAATTTATGTATATAAAAAAACTGAGTAAAATTAATTAAAATATAAACGTTGACTTTGCCGCTTATGCTGATCGTCTGTGTCACGACATATTGTCCAACAATGTTCTGCCATCATCTGGCACTTTTTCCTCTAAATCGATTTTCAATCGTCGCGATTTCTTGATGAAAGCGTTCACCATGCCCATCACTGAAATTTTCCAAATTGTCGGGTTAAAAATGATAAAGATGGTTGTTTAGAAAATGAATCTTTAGCGACATATTCACACCCATTTCACATAAGTTTTGTACTAAATTTCGGACTATATCTGCAAATTTGTCCGATTTATTGTTAACCTAAGAAATTTGTTGTTATTTCTTCCAAGCTAGACCATACATTTTTATACCATCACCCTTAGGGATGAGGGTATATATCATTTGATACGACCCAAAAGTGTAACACATAGAAATAGTCACTTAAGACCCTAGGTTTCTTAGAACCAAATTCGATTCATGACTTTTTAAGTCATTTGAGTCATGTCAGTCTGTCTGTCCGGCTGGTTCGCACGATAACTTTCGAAAGACGCAACCAAATGTTTTCAAATTTTGCACAAGTTAATATTTCCCCAAAACTACTAACGGTATTACAAATGGGCCCCGCCCCTTCTGGTACCTCCAATACAAATACATCATTCCACCCACTTTAGAAATCGAGTAATAATATCAATACACCCATACAAATGTACCTTTCCGACCACTTTAGAGATGGAGTAATAGTATCAATAAATCCAACGCTATCGTACCCACATTCTTTATTTAGTAAAGCTTTAGCAGGATACAGTTTATGAGGAAAAAACTGGAAGTCTACCCACGCCCCATCTTGTACCTCCCATACACATCTGGCACCGCCCACTTTAGAAATCGATTAATATTATTTAAACATCTAACGCGATCGTGCCCAAATTCTGTATTTAGTAAAGTTCAAGCAGGATAAAGTTTTAGAGAAAAAATCTGGAAGTCACTTTAGAGATGGGGTAATAATATCAATGCACTGGACACGATCGTGCCCAAATTCAATATTTAGTACAGCTATAACAGCACAATGATTTGGAGAAAAAATCTAATTCTGGTAACTCTTTGTCCATCAACAATGTGTTTAATTGTGGTCCATTGAATACACCTGAAAGTATATTAGCTTAATTTTATGTTTTACATTTTAACTTTATAATATACTTACTTACTTAAGTGGCCAATTACAATTTACGAAACGTAGTTCATCAATTTAAGGCCTGAAGTAGTAAAGAATTCCACACGCTCCGGTCTTCTGCGTGTGTTCTCCAGTTAGTCCTACCAGATGATGGCACGTCGCCTACCACTTGGTCCTTCTAACGGAGTTTGGGTCTCCCTGCTCTGTGCCGTCCTTCAGGTTCGCCTTCAAACACCATTATCGCTGGAGCATTTACATCCATCCTGGCAACATGTCCCAGCCATCGAAGTCGTTGGATTCTGACTCTTTTAGCTACGTCGATGTCGTGGTAAAGCTCATACAGCTCATGGTTCATCCGATGGCGAAACTCGCCTTCGACACAGAGAGGTCCATATATTTTTCGGAGTACTTTTCTCTCGAATACTCCCAGGTTTTGTATGTCCGTTGTAGTAAGCACCCATGATTCGACAGCATACAACAGAACAGGTAAGATAAGCACCTGTTATAGCTGTTTCTAAGTATTCCGAGATAAGCTGGTGTTACTAAAGTGCTGCCGAAGTCCGTAGAAACATTTATTGGCTAGCACTATTCTCCGTTTAATTTCTTGGCTGACATTATTTTTCTTGTTGACGGAAGATCCGAGGTTGGTAAACTCGTTGACTACCTCAAAACAATAATTGTCAACGTTCACGGTGCGTCCCCATCGAGAGGACTCTTTGTTCGTCGAAATCATTATTTTTGTTTTGTCCTCGTTGACCGCAAAACCCATTTTTGCCGACTACAGTAACGTCCCGCAGATTTCGGCCAATGATATCTATATCATCGGCGTAGGCTAGCGGCATGTGGCTCTTGTGGAATATGGTGCCAGACATGTTGACACCAGCCTTTCCCATCACCTTCTCCATAACTATATTAAATAGTGTACAGGACAGGCTATCGCCCTGCCTGAGACCTCTTTCCGTGTTGAATGGTTCAGACTGATCCTTACCAATCTTAACCGAGGATTTGGTGTTGTCTAAGGTACATTTGCAAAGTCGAATCAGCTTTGCAGGAATACCAAACACAGACATGGCCTCATAAAGCCTATTCCTTATCGGAGAGTCGAAGTCAGCTTTGTAGTCGACAAAGAGGTGGTAGGTGTCGATCTGCTTTTCATGGTTGTTTTTCCAGGATTTGTCGTAAGGTGAATATTTGATCCGTCGTAGATTTGCCAGGTCTAAAGCCGCACTGATATGGTCCAATTAGTTTTTCTACAATTGGCTTTAGACGTTCACACAATATGCTTGAAAGGACTCTGTACGCAATTGGTAATAGGCTTATTCCACGGTAGTTCTCACATTCATTACGATCTCCTTTCTTGTATATGGGACATAACAGACTGAGACTCCAATCCCCGGGCATGCTCTCCTCTTGCCAGATGTTCTCCATGAGCTGATGCATGCTCCTAATCAGCTCCTCCCCGCCAGCCTTAAACAATTCAGCAGGGAGACCATTGGCTCCAGCAGTTTTGTTGTTTTTAAGGCGGGAGATTGCCACACGTATCTCGCTCTGGCTCGGAGGCGGACAATAAACACCATCGTCATGGATTGGAGCGGGGTCTTCTGGAATGGTGTCCGCATCCAATAAATTTTTAAAATCATCTCTCCATATCCTCAGAACGTTATCCGGATCCGTCACTAGCTGACCTGCTCCACGCATTCTCGCCTTAACTCTCTTGTAGAATTTTCGGGCTTCCCCTCTGCTTCGGAGCAACTCTGTGCACTCATCCTGTCTCATCTTCAGCTCCTTCTTTTTCCGTCTCAAAAGACGAGTTGCTTCTCCCTGTGCCGTTCACGAACAGCTCTCGTTGCCATTGGCTGCAGTTTCGCCCTGTATGCAGCAATCGTGTTTTTCGTGGCATTTCGACATTCATCATCGTACCAGGCATCTTCTTGAGACGGCTTTGAGTACCCAAGTACTCTGCTCGCAGCCCGTTCTAAGGAGTTTGCCACTGCGAGGTTATATTATCAGGGCAGTTGAGTTAGGTGGTTGGAGTAGGCGTTTGTTTACCGATGTCCAGCTTTCGTTGTGCCTGGTTACGTACGTTTTTCGCCATGCTTAGCCTTTTGCGTGGGACCGGCCGTGGCATAGTGGTTAGAACACGCGACTACCATGCGGGAGATCGCAGGTTCAAACCTGGCTCCAGTCATCTTAAAAGAAAAAAAATAAATAAAATTTTCTTTCATTGTCGGCTCCCCTCGAATGTTGTTGACAGCAACTTCGCAGTATTAAACGTCGATTCAATCGTCGTGTCTAGTAAGAGCTTCTCAAACAGTGACGTTCGCATTCGTCGATAAACAAGTAGGTGCCGTTAGTTGTGAATCTAAAAATAGAAAACGTGTTAATTCACAACAACGCGAGAAGCTATCCCATACCTCATTCATGGGGTGCAAAGGGAAATTAAGTAAGTAAGTAAGTAGCCTTTTGCGTACCTTAACTGCGGTAAGGAAGTGATCTGGAGATAACCATGTTGCCTTATGAATATTTTTATGGTCAAATCTAGTGCTGCTAACTACCATATTTCTTGCCGCAGAGAAATCAATCAGTCTGATGCTTTGTTCGTCGTTTTGGTGTGCAGACTGAATTTTCCGATGGTAGACTCAAATGCGGTTTCCCTGCCTATTTTAGCATTAAAATCGCCTAGTATAATTTTAACGTCATGGCTCGGGCTACGGTCATATACATTTTCTAGGCTCCCGAAGAACTCGTCTTTGTCCTCATCGCTTTTCTCTTCTGTCGGAGCATGGGCACATATAAGTGTTATGTGGAAAAACTTTGTTTTGACTCTTATGGTGGCTATACGTTCACACACCGGGTTGAACCTTGAGACTAGGTATCGCAGTCTCTTGCCAACCACAAATCCACATCCAAACTCGTGCTTGTCCTCATGGCCACTATAGTAGATGTCGTACATCTTCATGCGCGAGCACCCGTGTCCAGTCCACCGGATTTCCTGTAAAGCGGTTATGTCAGCCTTGTATTCTTGGAGGACTTCCGCCAGTTGGATGGAGGCACCTGGTCTATACAGTGTTCTAACATTCCAGGTGCATATCCTTAAATCATGGTCCTTAATTCGTTTGCGGTGGTCGTCAACATTTTGGGGGGTCCATTTTATTATTTTCTTACTTCTTTTCATTGCAATAGTTTAAACGTTGGTGGCGGGTTGCAAGCCCAGCGCACCACGTCGCAGTTTTCTCCTCCTGCCAGGATTTTATTACACCGTGCAACAGTGGTTTTCACACTTGATGACGACCATATATATGTGAAACTAGAGACCTTATGTAGTAAAACTGCGTTCTCAGTTTATCGCCAGAACGTCAGGATTTTTTTTAATAGGAATTCAAAGTTTCAAAGAATACACCACTTTCAAAAAATTAAATCAAATATTTCCACGAACCATATGATAACGATATGGGTATCCAATTAAAAGTAAGTATCTCAGCAATGCAAACAAAAAAGAGATTTTAATGGATCTGGACAGAAAATTTCAAATGTGTCATTTTTTAAATTTTAAAAGCTTAATATTATTTACATAATTTTTTCTGAAAAAAATATATGCTGAATAAGTTATATATGCATTTTATTAATCTAGCTTTACCAGTTTAGTAAAAAAGGTAAACAATTGTAATCCGGTCTCAAAATATTGCATGTATATAAAAAAAAATAATAAAATTAATTAAAATGTAAATTTTGACTTTGCCGCTTATGGTGTTTGTCTGTACACGACATATTGTCCAACAATATTCTGACATCATGTAGCATGCCTCCAAATCGATTTTCAATCGTTGCGATTTCTTGATGAAAGCGCCCACCATGCTCATCACTGAAATTTCCCAAATTGTCGAGAAAAAGTCAAGATGGTTGTCTAGCAAATGAATCTTTTTTGAAATTGTTGGTCCAGATGCATTAAACTCTGCTATCTGTTTGCATTGCTGAGATTCTTACCTTTCATTTGATACCCATATCGTTATCATATGGTTCGTGGAAATATTTGATTTAATTTTTTGAAAGTGGTGTATACTTTGAAACTTTGAATTCCTTTTAAAAAAAATGCTGACGTTCTGGCGATAAACTAAGAACGCAGTTTTACTACATAACGTCTCTAGTTTCACGTATATATGGTCTTCATCCAGTGTGAAAACAAAAATTTAAAATTGTCGCAGGGTGTAATAATATACCAATTTCAATACCAATTATAATATACCAATTTCAATTTTCGCATTGCTTTATTGTGGGAAAATAGTCCTAAGATAATTCATAGCTGAACCTTTGCACCGTTAGAAGATGTAGACAAGTCTATGAACAAGGTGATGCAGGCACAGTGGTTCAGAGGCGATAAAAAGGAAAATTTTTAAATTGTTGCTCCAGATCCATTAAACTTTGTTATTTGTTTGCATTGCTGAGATTCTTACCTTTCATTTGATACCCATATCGTTATCATATGGTTCGTGCAAATATTTGATTTAATTTTTTGAATGTGGCGAAGTGGTGACTTTGAAGTCCTTTTAAAAAAAATCGTGAACCTTATCCTAACTAATCCTAAACTGAGAACGCAGATTCACTACATAAGGTCTCTAGTTTCACGTATATATGGTCCTCATCAAGTGTGAAAAAAATTGAAAATTGTAGCAGGGTGATAATCTGACTGGAAAGAAAATGGACTTGTTCTCGTACTTCTTATACAAATTCACCTATTTGCTAAAAAAATTTATTTCTTCCGTAATTTTTGAAATTGGTAAGGCTACAGAAAGTTAAAGATAATTAAGCAATTTCCCTTCCCCTGGCGGTACTATTAATACACATGGCTTAATTAGGCCATTAATGTTTTATTTATACCTTAATTTTAAGAGATAAAATTATTGACCTATTGTTAGCAAATGGACTTAGGGGAATGATATTTGTAAAAAATTTCACATGACCACAATATAAAAAAATCAAGTAAATCTCTTCTCGTATGTTACTTTACTCTTTTACATTTTGTCACTCCAAGCATATTGTGGTCGACCGTGACATGATGGTTTTTTAGCGAGTGTTTTTTTTGTCGTTTTTCTTGTAGCTTGTTACATAAAGTGTTAAAATATTAAACAAGCGGTCGGCAACCATAGCCACCGGGTGATTATCGGGTTTTCACACGTACACAACACTAATGGCAGTAAAACTCTCAATAAAGCATTACATTTACTATAAATAATTTGTATTTTAATTAAAAAAATGTAATATTATGAACTTATTTATCGCAATGTAATAGAAAGCAATACATTATTCTCTTTTTAAAACAGTTATGAAATAATGCACAGCGGATGTCGTTGATTGCAAAAATGTTTGGGTTTTTGTAAACATAATTTTGACCAGAAGTTTTTCAAAAATAAAACTCTAAAGCATTGACACACATCAGAGTTGAAGAAGTACCAAATTATGCCCAAATTATGCATTTAGCACTGCATTTCAAAATATGTGAGGAAATTTCAATGAACTTTCAGACACGAATTTGTTAAAGAAGACATATACGATCGTATCAATTTTACATCCCCTTGTCGTAAACAACTTGAAGCCTCTGACAACTTGCCCATTCATCTCCCTACCCCCACTGTTTTTTGTTACTCCTATGTGAAAATGCAATGTGGGGCAGGCGAGGTGGCGTTGTGAGCGTGGAATTGAGTGAACGGGGTTGCATGTACGTTCATATTACTTTTAAATATGCTTTTGAATGGAGTCACTTAATATTCATGTTGTTGACCCAAACACGTAAATCTAAACAAACGCCTCCTGTTTTCACCTGATAAGATGTTTGTTGTTGCTTGGCCAATAGTATTTTTCATAGACACGTAAAGAAAACATACGGACGTGCGTTACGGAACCCTTTTACATCTTCTTTTTCTCCATCATCGCCTTTTAACAATTCTGTCCGTGCCACACACTCATAGGGACACGCCGGAACGTCTCTGGGTGTATGTGTGCGTGTCTGTCTTCCTTAATTTGGCGTTACAACCGTAAAATTACCTCACGTACGATGCTCTTCTCCGGCACATTGGAACGTAGGAAACAACAACTAGGACAACAATAACATTTAAGTTTTAATAACATTTATGATGCAAATGTAGACATATCGAATCGAATACGGACTTACTTGTTGGTCGGATGGCAGCTTGGTCGCCAGGTCGGATATTTGGGCATTTGTGTTGGATGGCCCGGTGACGATTACTCTGCCATGGAATACGCAATGTTTGCGTCCTGCTGTGCTGTGCTGTGCTGTGCGTTGCCTTCGAAATTGCTAATCGATCCTTCGTAGAAATTCAAATTAAGTTGTGTTATTATTACTTTGGCCAAATGCTTTTGTTGTTGTGATTTTTCGCAATAATTCGATAATGGACAAATTGTTTAGAATGCCAAATATGTGTGCACACAATCAAATACACACCCCGACACACTTCAACACTTCGAGCCCTACAACTAAGTGTAGCTTCGTAAACGTGTAAGTGTGAGTGTGGAAAAAAATAAGGCTTTTGTATATTTAAATGGGATTTACATTCGTTTTGTGCGTCTATTGTGTCTTGTGTTTGTTCGACTTAAAGGATAAAAGGATTTTGATGATAATTTGTTGGAAAATATTTCAAAATTATTCCATAGAAATTGATGATTGGACTTAATGGCCAATTGTGAACTTGAACAAAAAATATCCACACAAGACGATGATAATATGTAGTAGGCCAATCATAAGAATATCTCGCTTACATACAACATGGAATTATTATGAATCATAAATATGCCAATAGTGTCATTCATAAGGCTTAAAGTCATTGATTTCCAATTAGAATGTAAAGTACATTAATTACATTTAGATTTTTCGTATTTTGCTGGGCGGCTCTGTTAAAACGTATACTTTACAGTAAGATTGTCTTTTTGTTTGCAATCATTTACATTTCAAACTAAATGTATACACATTTGCGATGCAAGATTAGGAAAGTGTCAAAGGTAAATGCTTCATGACTAAGCATGAGGCCGAAGGACTAATCATACCATCATTGACAGTACGGTTAGTCAGGTGGTAGGAGGTGCAAAATGTTGCTGTATTGTCAAGAGAATATAAATGGTTGAATTCTTACGTCTTGCGGTTTAAAAAACTGCCAATTGTGGCCGAAAAAACTAGTAGTCTTAGAAAGTTGACAATATGAAAGCAATTAAAAAACTACACAGCTATGGCATTATTTGATTGTTTTTTTTTTTAAATTATTTTTTTATTTAATATGTCTTTTAGGACTTTTGGCCAATTGCGTACAAGGTCCTTTCAAGCATATTGTGTGAATGTCTAAAGCCAATTGTAGAAAAACTAATTTGACCATATCAGTGCGGCTTTAGACCTGGCAAATCTACGACGAATCAAATATTCACCTTACGGCAAATCCTGGAAAAAAACCATGAAAAGGTATTCCTGCAAAGCTGATTCAACTTTGCAAATGTACCTTAGACAACACCAAATCCTCGGTTAAGATTGGTAAGGATCAGTCTAAACCATTCAACACGGAAAGAGGTCTCAGGCAGGGCGATAGCCTGTCTGTTACACTATTGAATATAGTTATGGAGAAGGTGATGGGAAAGGCTGGTGTAAACATGTCTGGCACCATATTGCACAAGAGCCACATGCCACTAGCCTATGCCGATGATATAGACATCATTGGCCGAAATCTGCGGGATGTGACTGCAGTTTTCTCATCGCTAGAACGAGGACAAAACAAAAATAATGATTTCGACGAACAAAGAGTCCTCTCGATGGGGATGCACCGTAAACGTTGACAATTATTATTTTGAGGTAGTCGATGAGTTTACCTACCTCAAATCTTCCGCCAACAAGAAAAATAATGTCAGCCAAGAAATTAAACGGAGAATAGTGCTATCCAATAGATGTTTCTATGGACTTCGGCAGCACTTCAGTAACACCACCTTATCTCGAAATACGAAGAAAAAGCTATACCAGGTGTTAATTTTACCAGTCCTCTTGTATGCTGCCGAATCATGGGTGCTTCCGACAACGGACATACAAAACCTAAGGAGTATTCGAGAGAAAAGTACTCCGAAAAATATATGGAACTACAAGCTGACCCGGCAAACGTTGTTCTGCCATAAAACTTTGGAATTTAATCGAAATCAGCGAAGAGCGATCTTGTAAACAATCTCTTTCGATTTGTGTTCCGGCGCAAAAACAAACAGTGATACGGATTGCCAACACGCGAACAGGCAACGAACAGCTAACCGTGTGAAAAGCCGGAGTATTCAAGATACATACCACAAACTTCCAACGATTGGCCTTGCGATTTATTGATTGCCATCGCAAAATCTAACCGAATGGGGAATTGAATTGGAAGGGATGGTCGGTTGGAATAATAGGAGTTCGTGGGATAAGGACTTCCTCTCCTTTGAATTTGCCTTTGATGATCGTCGCTTTAATCACGTTCTACATCAGTTTCTTGACGGACAACCGCGTACCGTTGCACAATTTCGGATGATTCAGATTCCACACATGGTTATGATCGCTCCCACCTTCAGATGTAAATTATGCGGCGGAGTTCCTGACACATCTATGGAGTTCAAAAATTCTGTCGGATAGTTGGTTATTCTCGTCGGCCACGCTGTCAAAGGATTTGTATGACTGCAGTTCTCCATCGATTCGACTTTGAATAATAACATTCAAGCTATCGACGTCCCTATTTTTCGCTGCTAGTATAGCCCGTTCACATATCCAATCTAGATTTTTATAATTTTGTGCAATGCCGAGGAAATCTTTGGTAATGAGTTCCTCCTTTGACGATGTAAACTAATAGCAGTAGATATTTGGAATGACGGAAAGCGTTTGACAAAAATCTCCAGGCAGCAATATCATAGCCCCAACATAACGTCTCGAATCACCTCATAAGTCCTTCATCGTTCGGTCAACAGCCTCCGAAGCTCGTTTATGCGCCATCGTGCATTCATCCCAAATGATGATTTAGCATTCTCCCAACAATTTCGCTGTCGGAATATGCAGTTCGACCGCCATTCAACAATGTGGCAGAGGACGCAATTTGCGATGTTGATCAAATTATTGCCAAAATCAAAGAACTTACGAATGTCTTGCCTGTCTCAACGGAAGCATCGAAAAAGTAAATTCCTCCCGTTCCATCGTCAACAACCTTCATCGGCGAATCGTACACGTTCGTTTGCTCAGTATTTAACAGCGGCACATTTGTTCGGAATCTTTCAGTCAGCTCATCTCATTGCTCTCGTTGCAACGATTTGGCGCTGGTATTCCTAAATACAAAGGAGACTGCCTCACATGAGCACGCACATGTTCCCGATTAGAAGTTAATTTCAACTCTGTGGAAAATGTCGTCAGCCATCTCGTCCTTGTATTTGTCCCACAATGCGCTCGGGTTCGATGGATGACACGTGGCTATGATGATCGCAAACATTGTACGAATTTGATTCGCTGGAGCAGAAACAGTTGTCTCGGCTAGCGTTGAGTCCCAATGCGTTTTCGAGAAATGCAAACTTTGGCAAGCTTTAAGAAATGTGGCGTCTGATTGAAACGAATAAAATTGAGACGCTCCGTTTCGACCTTGACGTACATGTCAACACAGAACTGTTGAAATAACCATGATTGTCAACATCTTGCCGAATCATCAATCGATACGCATAAAAATTCGTTGAGACAACCATTTTGTTCGTTTCTTCTTCTAAAATACGAATTCGAACTTAAATGGAGAATGAAAAAGAAGTGACGACTTGCAAACGACAGATCATCAACGGGTATTGATGTGCACCATATGACCAATGAGTCTGGTACACGTGCTGCAGATGTCCACTATCCCGACGCATTTTTCCAATTTTCCGACTTTTCCGGAAGATTTTCCCAAACTTTTCTTTCACATAAACCTTCTCCTGGCAACAACGAACATCTGAAAAAAAGTTTGAGCACAATCGGAACAGACGTTCTCAATTGATGAATTACTATACATTTTTGCCACCATTTTTATATATATAGATTTTCGAATTTTTCCGCAATTTTCCGCATTTTCCAAAAAAAAAATTCTTTTTTCCGTTCGAAAAGCCATTCTGTAACAATTGCACGCAAAGTTCCATACAAAAATTCAATTTTGGATTTTTCCAATTTTCCGACTTTTCCGGAAAGTTTTCTCAAAATTTTCATTCACATAAACCTTCTCCTGGCAATAGCGGACAACTGAAAAAAAGTTTGAACTAAATCGGCCCAGCTGTTCTCAATTGATGAATTACTATACATTTTTGCCACCATTTTTATATATATAGATTTGTGTCGAAGGCGAGTTTCGCCATCGGATGAAGCATGACCTGTATGAGCTTTACCACGACATCGACGTAGCTAAAAGAGTCAGAATATAACGACTACGATGGCTGGGACATGTTGCCAGGATGTATGTAAATCCTCCAGCGAGAAATGTGTTTGAAGGCGAACCTGAAGGACGGCGCAGAGCAGGGAGACCTAAACTCCGTTGGAAGGACCAAGTGGTAGGCGACGTGCCATCATCAGGTAGGACTAACTGGCGAACACACGCAGAAGATTGAAGCGTGTGGAATTCTTTACTACTTCAGGCCTCAAATTGATGAACTACGTTTCGTAAATTGTAATTGGCCACTTAAGTAAGTAAGTAAGTATTGATACATAAAAAGTTGATATACCCATATGTCTGCATAAGTTTTCAAAACTTTGAATCGGCATGAAAGTTGGACATCTGCATTAACTGTTGCCATAATGTCATTGAAATATTGTATAAAACGTGTTTTATTTAAAAACAAAATTCAATGAAAATTCTGTTATTACCTTATTAATGTCAATTACGTATAAAAAATTCAATAGGGTTTCAGACGAACTTGTTAATTCTTCTTTCGGTATTTTGTTCTAGAAAAGAAATTACATAGTATGAACGTAAATCTATGCAACAATTGGGTAATAATTAGGGCGACCAATTTTCAGCACATGCTGAATATTGCTGATGCTGCTTAATTTAACGATTTCAAACGATCTTGCTTATTTTAAAGGTTTGTGCTTTTTCATGCTGTTTTTGCCCTTATTTAAATTGTTGATACATTTTGATAAGATATGTTTCTATCAATTGAAAATTTTTACATATCACAAGCCCTTGCGGTTCATTAAAATATGACAGGTATAATACAATTTGCAAACTATCCTCTTATTTTACACACAGCCTGTGTTCAAGATATTGTAATAGCCCTATTTTTATCGATAGCTTAGATCCTATAGTTTTCAGGCGCCTTATCGAAAACAAATATTTAAACTAATGAAACCTAATGTGCCTCTATAACCTAAACCAATAACGACACGACGAGGAACGTGGTTGGAAGCAGCGGAGTATTATACTAATTATTTGGAAGACATAATGGAAGTCATTCAAGAGTTTAACGAAAATGATTCTGAAGCATTGCGATAAAGCAAAGAGGTTCTTTCTAATAATCCGTCTTTTCCTTCATAAAAATTAACTTTAAGTGCATCTTTCATGCCATCACAAAAATTGAGTCAAGCGGATTGCCATTGAATGAAAGCTTGGAAGCAGTAAAATCAATTCAACATGCTATAGAAAAACATCCGATAAAAATTATTTTAAAAAAATGACTGCCGTTCTTGCTGGCTTTGTGGAAATCAACATTATTTTTAAAAATTCCAAAACAACAAGCGCGTTTATGAGAAAATATTAGCCTGCTGAATCAAAATTTTTTAAACACGCTCCCGTTTCATCGTGTGACGTGGAACGTGTTTTTTCTATATATGGAAATTTTTTTACAAACCAGCGAAAAAGTTTCGCCTTGGAAAATTTAAAAATGCACTTAGTGCTTAATTGTAATCGTGACATTGACCAAGGTATAATCTCACTTTAAGAAAATTTTTTTTTGGTTTAAAAATTACTTTCTTTGTATGAAAACACGACTGAATAATTTTGTTAATTTACTTATTGTTTTTTATTACTTCTTTAATAGATGTGAAATTGTTTTTTGTTTCTTTTTCTATAAATAAAAAAAAATTATAAATGCTGAATATAAAATCTATCGTGCTTATTTCAAGGGTTTTTCATGCTGTTTTAAGTACTGAAAACCGTTTTTTTCGTGCTGAAAAATGGTCGCCCTAGTAATAATATAACCAAATTGATTACCTGAAAATCGGTGAAAGGCAGTCCTCAAGCGGCATGGATGTGGATATGTAATGTGAGGTCCAAATAATAACTCGGATTCCCAACTAGACTAGAGAGCGCAAAATTATACGCTCCACTGCATTTCGGTGTAGATGTACTTGAGGGGTCATAATCCAAAAACAGAATATGAGAAAAGAAAGAGAATCGAAACTACACTTTTACATCCAACAGCAACAAAATTTTATTTACTCAAGTTTATATTTTTTGCATTTCTTTACGTAACGGGGTTAATATAAAATTAAACGCAGTTTTTTTAATTACGAGATTAAACTTTTGTAGTTAACAAAAACCAAATTTAAATAAAAAAAACACTATTTAATAATGCCTCTTTTTATTTTCAATAAGTTCAAAAATGCCTTTCCGTCATACTGTTGATTAGGGATATTGGGGTTGGACTCTCAAGGAGTCCCAAGCCGCTATTAGTACCGATTTTAGAATGTCTATTCGGAGTTCATACTATCCGCAGTTCATACGGCTGCCATCTCCAAAGTTCATTTTGAAGAGAATCCACCACAAACCAAACGGCCCCAAAAGGACCTGATGATTTTAATTGCTACTGGAGGGATCAGCGAAAATACCAATACTCTACTTTTCTTAGGTGGTGAGTCGTTAATGGTTTGGGGTGGATTCTCTGCAAAATTAACTTTGGAGCTGGCCTTTCCAACTTGTCGCATGAATTCCAAAGAGTATGAGCTCCGTACAGACAAACTGAAAATTAATTTATTGCCCTTCTTAAAGCTAAACCAAGAGATAAATTAAATTTTTCAGCAAGAGATTGCTTCTACTCACTCTAGTAAGTAAACTAAAGGTTGGTTTTGGTCAGAAAACGTTGAAGTCTTAGAGTGGCAGCACCGAAATTCTTTAATGGCAGCAACAACAGACATTTATCTACCAGTATCACCTGGTCCATCCATCGGAGTTTTGGTCACCACCTCCTGCGACGCTCATCGAGTTTATTGCCGAAGACTTTTCGAGCCTGAGCGTTTTCGTCTATTCGGACAACATGTCCAAGCGAACGCATTCTTTCTATTTGAACGAGCTTGACTACTTCGATGTCGTTGTACAGCTCATACAGTTCATGATTCATTCGACGACGGTACTCGCCGTTAACGATGATAGGTTCAAATATTTTTCGTACCATTTTTCTGATGCTTATCGGCATCGGCATTCGCGAGCAGCATGTGGCTTTTGTTAAAGATGGTGCCACTCGTGTTTACTGCCGCCTTCAACATGATCAACTCCATTATGATATTAAAGAGATCGCCTGACAGACTATCGCCTTGTCTAAAGCCTCGCTTGGCAGAAAACGGCTTTGTAGGATTTGTGCCAATTTTCACTGAAGACTTCGTGTCAGTCAGTTTCATCCCGCAAAGTCGTATCAGCTACGCGGGGAAACTTAGCCATAGCATCTAACAGTTTCTGTCGTCTCGGACAGTCGAAAGCAGCTTTGTAGTCCTAAAACAGATGGTAGGTATCGATCTGCATTTCTTGGATCTTCTTCAGGATTTGTCGTAGTGTTTATATCTGGTCGGTCGTAGATTTGCCAGGTCTAAAGCCACGTTAATAAGCTCCAATCAGGTTCACTAAAACGGTCTTTAGTCTTTCACATAACACACTAGACAGAACCTTGTATGCGTTGGGTAAAAGGCTGATCCCGCGATAATTGGTACACACACTTGGATCGCCTTTTTACAGCACAAGACATAAAACACTCAGATTCCAATCATCGAGTATGCATTCCTTGAACCAAATCGTGTTTATTAGCTGGTGCATGCACGTTGCCAGCTCATCGCCGCCGGCTTTAAAAAGCTCTGCCGGTAGTCCATTGGCTGCCGCTGCTTAATTGTTATTAAGCCGTGCAATTGCCGTGCTGATCTTGTTTTGGCTCGGTGATGGACAGTCTACTCCATCGTCGCTGATTGGTGGGATCACGTCACTTATGCTGCCATCGGGAACGAGTAGAGACTGAAAGTGTTCCCTCCATATTTGTAGCACACTCTGAGTGTCCGTGACCAGATTTCCGTCTCCGTCCTTACAGGTGGGAATCCTTGGTCCAAAACCTTTACTTTTTACCTTTTGGCAGAAATTTCGGGCCTCACCTCTATCCCTGTAGTTTTCGATATCCTGGCTCTCCCTTTTCTTCCATAGCAGGTTTTTCCGCCTGAAGAGGCGTGTCATCTCCCTCCTCTTTTCATTATAACGCTCCATCACTGAACGCGTTGCTATTGTTTGCAGTTTTGTCCTGTATGCTGCATCCTTATGTTAAGACATTTAGCGACATTCCTCATCGTACCATAGCATGTCTGAGCATTGTTTTGCATAACCCTGTACGGTCGTTGCTGCAGTGGTCATAGAATTCGCAATATGCGGCCACTAGGTGTCGGGAACATCAGAATTAGGGGGGTTTGGTTTGAAGTAGTTGAGATAGTTGATAGTAGGCATTGGCTATCTCGGTGGTATGCAGCTTTGTGATGTCTCTCTTTCTTTGCGTTTGGTTACTAGAGTTTTTAGCACTACTTAATAGCGTGCGTACCTTGGCTGCAACTAGGCGGTGATCCGCACGTCCATAACGCTTGAGACATACCTTCCATCAATTACCACGTGATCAAAGTGGTATCTTGTATTTTGATCCAGGTTGCCTTATGGATAACTTTATGCGGGAATCTGGTACCACTCACTTATCGGAGGTGATTGTCTGCAGACTAAATTTTCCGACTGCTGAACCAAGAGCATCTTCCCTTCCTATTTTGGCATTAAAATCTCCCAAAACAATTCGAAAGCCATGTCCGGGTAGCGATCACATTTTTCCTCCACAAAACAGCGTAATGTAAAAATATTTCGCCTTGATGCGAAAAGTGTCTATTCGGTCACTTAAAGGCTTAAACCGCGGGACAAAATGTCGAAGTCTCTTGCCAACTATGAATCCACATCCAAATTCGTGTCTTTCTGCAATGCAGCTATGAAAGATGTCACAGTTCTTTCGACGTGTGTATCCCTGTCCCGCCATTCGCATTTCCTGTATGGCATCGATGTCAGCCTTGTATTTGTCGAGGACATCCGCCACATGTCCTGGTAAGATAAAAAAGGAGCTGAATACTGCAGCCAATGAAAACGCCATCTGTGGGGAACAATAAAATGAGAAGAGGTACAAAGTAAATATAATATGTAGAAGTCTGTAAAGACAAAGGTGAAAATTTTGCACGCTCTAAGAATACGTCCTCGTGCTGCAAATACGGAGGAAACATTTTTAAGTTGCTTTCCTTCTCGAGAAGTTGATTGACCACCCCATAACCAAACGTGGATTCTATGGCAATAAAAGGTCCCGATGAACTGCTGGCCGAATTTTTAAGGTCGGCGGAGATCAACCCGTTATGTTTAAGAACCACCTCGTTTTGGCTTTAGGAATGCATGTCTGACGATTGGGTTTAAGTTATAACATTTTGTTGTTGTTGAAAATAAAGAGTGAAATTCTATTATGTAAAGCATTAATAGAACTCCTATGTGACCATTTTAAAAGTGCTATAGTATATACTACAATAAGAACAAAGTAATACGATAACGAAAACAATTCTAGATTTATTTGTCAAAACTATAGACACTTAGAGGGAGTATGCAATAAGTCGTGTATTGCTCAGTCTGGTCTTAATTTACAATAATAAAAATAATTTCCGGTCGGATTGTTTTTATATTGTTTGTGTAGTCGTCCAGTAAATTTATACTTTGTTGCATTTTGCGGAAAACCAACACAGAGAATGTTAATAAACATTTATTGCTCATATTTATATTTCACGAATAAAATTCAATCAGAATTTTACCATCACCATACTGTTCATTTAATATGGCATAATAACATTTCTGCTTATAAAGGAGATTTTTAACATTAACAATTATTGCACAAATACGAGAACTGTAATTGTGTTGAAACATAATGTCAGCCCTCAACAACATGGAATAACGAAGAATACTACACGAGTTTCATACCAGACACTATTACACTAAGTGTTTATTTTCCTTTTATTTCTTGCGATTTACCCATCTACACAAAATTATATACATGTAAAATATTAAATATATTTATTTTTGAAAAATCGATAGCGAACGCTACACACTTTGAAGATAAAAATAACATATTTAGTGTGATTATTTTGAGCTGTAAGTTTTGTTTTAGATAAAACAATAAAACTTTGATTTGAAAAACAATTGAAAGCTACGTAATTATCAAGATCACGGAGAATTGATAAAAAACTATGTTTTATTTACAAGAACGCGACATTACAACATGTACAATATCAAAGCGTGCTGAGTGGCATGTGGCACCATCTTATTGAAACCACATGTCATGCAAGTCAAGCTCTTGCATTTTGGGCAAAAAAAGTTGGATATCATCTAACGGTAGCGCTCACCATTCACAGTTACGTTACGATTCGCATCATCTTTGAAGAAGTACGGTCCAATGATGCCACCAGCCCATAAACCGCACCAAACTGTGACTTTTCCTGGATGCATTGGTAGCTCTTGCAATGCTTCTGGCTGACCTTCACTGCAAAACGTACCCATTTAGCCAAAAATGAGCTTCGTCACTGAACACAATTTTTCGAAAAAAGTGGATCTTCGGCCAACTTTCCAAGAGACCATTCATCAAAAATTCTACGTTGCGGTAGGTCGTTCGGCTTTAATTTTCCAAGTTGTTGAGTAACAGAGGCCCAATTGCTGCGAACGTAAGCGTGTTGGTGGTTTAATGTCCAACAATGTAAATTTGCTAGCCGCTTCAGGGGGTCGATTAAACTTACCATAAAATGGAAGAAGAGCGCGATGAACTTTCTTAACAGAGCACGCATTGTGATAATAAAATTCAATAATTTGCAAGCGTTGTTCGTTTGTAAGACGATTCATGGTTAAATAATAGACCAAACTGAAGATGTTTGACAGTGAAACAAAACACGAAACTTGCGTCAGCTGTTTAAACCAGTGTTGCCAAAGAGATTATAGCTAAAAAAAATCACACTTTATAAGCTTTAAGAGCCTATAAAGTGGATTGATTCTATACTCTCAAATAGTATAATCAACTTCACTCTTGTTACGTGAAGCTTGCGTCAAGGGGCACACATCAGCGTGGAGTGTTATCCCCATTGCTGTGGCGACTGGTGGTAAACTTCGTTCTATAGACTTTTGAGAGAAATGGAAGAATGATTGTGGCCTATGCTGACGATGTGTTCATTATCGTTATCCACCCTAATTTACTCCGTATACAGCCTTTAATCGATGACAACTGTGCGACAGCAAAGTCATAATCTATTTAATTTTTGAAATATATTTTCTTTTTTTTTCCACCAAATTTGGATATTATAAAACCTGATGCTAAATTCGTATTCAGCAACTCCGAACTTTCGAGTTGCCAGTTTTAATCGAATCCGGTAAGTTTTTAACTTCTAGATCCGCCATTTTTAATTCAAAAAAACTTATCGTTGATTAGTAATCACCCTTTTCCCATATACATATCGTCGATGTTCTGCAAAAAGCCTCAAGTCCACTCTTTTGTGAAATTGACTTAATAATGCAAAAGTTTCATTAACCTTAAATCATCAATAACTCAGAAACATATTTAGTGGACTTGAGACTTTTTGCAGCTCATCGACGATATACATTATTATTAATTTTCAACTTATTTAAAATTCCAATTTTCATCATGGGATGAGTACTTTAGATAAATCTGTGATACACGAAACTTATTTTACGTCAACTAATTGTTCCTGCCAGTGCTACCTGTTTAATCGCTTAATATTGCAATTAATGCTAGAGCAAAGATATGAACGCTTGTAATCTTTTATTAATACCTTTGTTTGTATGTGGACACTACATACAAACATATAATGTTAACATGTCAATTCTACATATTTAATTACGTTTATTACAAATTTAATCTGTTTGAGTAAAGTGCCTATTTATCGACACCCACCCACCCCGTGTTGCTATAAAAGCAAAGAGGGCGTGGGAGTGACTGCGAGAATCAACAGAATTATGATTTAATGTCAACAACCGACGAAAAGGGATAAGAAGCAGTAACATAATAACTGTATTTAAGTTGTTGAAGACAGAACAGAAAGTACAAGCTATACATAGAACTTCAATGACAGGATTGGCTAAAGGACACTGTGACATTTTGATTTAGCTGTCAGGCGAAGAGACAGGATGTCCCATACGAATTTGTGGTTAAAGGGGAAGTTTCACACTTATGACCTTATATGTATTGAAACACAAAATAGGTCTTAAATGTTCAGTGGTTAATATTATACGTTTCAGGGAGAAATATAATTACAAAGAGTATATATTTACTATATATAATACTAGCTAACCCGTCAGACTTCGTCCTGCTTGCAAAGTTTGATCGGAGTGCACGTTAGTCTAATTTACTGAATCGCCTATTTCTTCTGCTCCTAACTTATATACTCGATAATGCCTGATTAGCTGAAGATTTCTTCATTAGTGGAAAACCAAACATGGACTACAAATTTCTTGATTATATGCTCACGAATTTGGTCACAGCGGCAATTTTTCTGATTTAATGCCACGCGTATTCAATGTTATCGTCCATTGGCCAGTGTATATGTACATTAACCCAATGAACATCATACATTGATTTTTAATAAACGAGTACATTGACATAATGAATATGTACATGAGATATGGTCGAAAATTTTTTTTTTATTTTCTCCACCCAGTCTTGTAGTTTGTCTGATGACAATTTGAGGACATTACATTTTTTCGGATCCGTGCACTTACTACCCCCCGAAATAGTATTTATTATTATTTATCATTTGATATCTGACCGAAACGAGGCACATATCGGCAATCAAGGGCTACATTTTACCTATTGGTAATTTTTGACTCCGACGTTATTTTTAGTTTTTGATTTTTTTACTTATTTGGTTATACTCTAATTATACAAAAAAGTTATAGATGTTTTAAAAATCAATAGGTCACCCTAGACATTGCCAAAAACCAAAAATTCAAATTGAAGTCGGGGTCAAAAATGTCCAATAAGCTAAATATAGCTCTTAATTAGTCATGAATAACGATATGGGCCTTGTTTTGAGCGGTTATCAAATGACGATACAATATAATAAATATTTGCCGGAGGACTATAGGGTGCACGGATTCAAAAAAATGTGATGTCTTCAAATTGTCTTCAGACAAACTACAAAACTGGGGGGAGAAAACATAAAATGTTTTTTTTTTAATTTCTCAGTACATTGATCTGATGAATACGTCCACTAAGTTTTTGTATAGATAAATTAGTTTTTGTGTAACAATACATTGCACAGTGGATCCGCTTGTATGGAGGCGCGGCCAAAAATACTTCTAATGGTAGTACAGAGCTGAAATGTTCAGCAGGACTCTTAAAAAATATTTAGGCCAGTACAGGAATTTCAACCAGGTGAACTGACTGATAAATACCCTCACCCTATGTACGACATTGTTTTACTCTCGAGTTAATGAAATTGAAAAAGAAATTTCATATGTAGCTTAAACGATCGGGAATAGGACTCTCGGTCGTATGGCCAGAAGTTTACAGACATGTAGCAAAACTAACAACAGTTATAAAAAGTTCAATTCAATATCTCTTACAAAAATGATATGTATGTTAAACCGTTTAAAGCTAATATTTCGCTTTCAATAACGTAACTTCATTTTGGAATATTAAAACTGGTAAATTTTCATAAACCTTAACTGATGGTTTACTCAAATTATCATGCCCATCAGTTATCCTTCCAACCAGCAAGCCAACCGGCCAGCCAGAAATGGACCAGACCGACGGAAATGGGACAATCGTCTTAAAAAAATCTTTAAACAAATTTGGTTTTAAGATAATTTGGGTCGAGATAATTGGGGTCGTTACACTTTTTCACTTATGAAATTATACTTACCCTCTTACCTACGTTTGAGGATTTAATAAGAAGGCGGTTTAGTATATTAAAAACTACACGCACATCCGCAAATTTCCGCAACAAACTTTAACACTTTTATTACATTAAGACTACGACAAATACAATGGAAAATAGACCTAAAGGGGGATCTGGGGGGAACACAACTAAAACTCTAAATAATCATAATGAAGACGCACAAAATAGGATCAAACAAATACGTTACCTAAAACATTAAAGCATTATATACAGATGAAAATTACATCAAATCCTCCATTCTGAATGGATTTGTTGCACCTGAAGCCTTGCTGTTTCTTGATGGTATAAAATATATTCAAAATGAGTATGGCGTGCCGTTGTTCTACCATCTATATAGACGGGCAAATACAAATTCTATTGATTTCAATAGAAACTATTTAGATAACGTCAGGTTTGACATGAGTATTTCCAATAAAGACAGAAGCGTCGCATCTAATGTAGGAAATAAGAAATACTGGTGGCTTGAACATCAGTAAATTGTTTTTTTTTCTGCTTCTTAATTATTGACAAACAGTTTTTTAACAACCCTTAATATATAAAGGTAATGTTTTTTTCGACTTTTTCACTACAGATAAGTCTTACTCAATCCTTTAGGAATATATTATATTGATATTGTACATTAATAATACTATAACTTTACCACAATATAAGGCTGTACTAGAGTACCCTAACTCGGGTCATTGTATATATGTATATATTATTTTAACTATTGTTTATTGTAGTACACAACATTGTAAATATTTGAAAAGAAATAAATAAACAAAAAAAAAAAAAAACCTAAAACAATAATTTGACAAGAATTACAAAACAAGTTAGTTTTTATAAATTTGTAAAGATTAAATAAATACTTTTAATTTTAAAATCCATTAAAAATAATTAAATTTTTTAGGCTTATGCAATGAGCAATCCGTTTTGAAGTGCACTCTTGTTTTAAATTATTCGACCAACGTACAAAAGCGCGATCAAATGTTCATGGTTAAATTCTATTTTTAAAAAGTCCCGTTAGATTTTCAGAAGAATCCGGTTCACCATTATGAAGTTTGGACATTTAAGAGATAATTTGTTTAAATTTTATTTTAATACTTTGTGATTAGTTTTTTGATTTTTGGCCTATGGACGGAACCACTGTGCATTGGTCTAATGATTACATTCATTAATATTATGTACGGTTTACATTGAAATACATATGTTTATTAGTACGTATCGATATCCAGTTGGTTTTATGTTTGAAATTATTCTTTAAGGTAAAGCCATGACCTGGCTCCAATCATTTAAAAAATAAAAAAATAAATAAATCTTTCATTGCCGGTCCCATCGATGTTGTCGTCAGCAACTTCGCAGTATAAGTGTCGAGTCAATCGGCATGTCTAGTTAAAGCTTCTCAAACAGTGACGTTCGCATTCGTCGATAAACAAGTAGGTGCCGTTAGTTGTGAATCTAAAAATAGAAAGCGTGTAATTCGCGACAACCGGATAAGCTATCCCACACCTCATTCATGGGGTGTAAAGGGAAATTAAGTAAGTTAAACCATGACTCATTTAATTTAGCCGATATTGACTGCATGCTTGCCAACAACTGTCAAACTCAGTCACAAGGGAAAACAATTTAATGTTTTTTGTGTTGACTGGACTTACATTAATTACACAGTTCAACAGGGGTTTTTTCCTTGTGTTTCATTATGTGTTTTTAAGAGTTTTTGACATGGGAAATTCAAATACGTAATCAGAATTTTGCTATCAGGCATAGTTTTTTGGTTATTTGAAAATAAGTTTTGCTTTCCATTAAAAATTTGTATGAAGGCGATTGTTTAAAAAATTTAGTAGAAACAGGTGGCAACATCAGCAACATGCCTTTTCGGCTGCAATTATCGCCCTATTCTATTTTATAATCACCTTATTCTTTTTTTAATATTCTAAGTAAAATGTCCTTGAAAGTGCGTTTTTCCCTCTTATTTCGGTTTCTTTTATTTAAATTCAAATAACTAAAAAACTATGCCTGATAGCAAAATTCTGATTACGTATTTGAATTTCCCATGTCAAAAACTCTTAAAAACACATAATGAAACACAAGGAAAAAACCCCTGTTGAACTGTGTAATTAATGTAAGTCCAGTCAACACAAAAAACATTAAATTGTTTTCCCTTGTGACTGAGTTTGACAGTTGTTGGCAAGCATGCAGTCAATATCGGCTAAATTAAATGAGTCATGGTTTAACTTACTTAATTTCCCTTTACACCCCATGAATGAGGTGTGGGATAGCTTATCCGGTTGTCGCGAATTACACGCTTTCTATTTTTAGATTCACAACTAACGGCACCTACTTGTTTATCGACGAATGCGAACGTCACTGTTTGAGAAGCTTTAACTAGACATGCCGATTGACTCGACACTTATACTGCGAAGTTGCTGACGACAACATCGATGGGACCGGCAATGAAAGATTTATTTATTTTTTTATTTTTTAAATGATTGGAGCCAGGTCATGGCTTTACCTTAAAGAATAATTTCAAACATAAAACCAACTGGATACGACCGAGAGTCCTATTCAACAGGGGTTTTTTCCTTGTGTTTCATTATGTGTTTTTAAGAGTTTTTGACATGGGAAATTCAAATACGTAATCAGAATTTTGCTATCAGGCATAGTTTTTTGGTTATTTGAAAATAAGTTTTGCTTTCCATTAAAAATTTGTATGAAGGCGATTGTTTAAAAAATTTAGTAGAAACAGGTGGCAACATCAGCAACATGCCTTTTCGGCTGCAATTATCGCCCTATTCTATTTTATAATCACCTTATTCTTTTTATACCATCACCCGTAGGGATGAAGGTATATATCATTTGATACGACCCAAAAGTGTAACACATAGAAGGAGCCACTTTAGACCCTAGGTTTCTTTGAACCAAATTCGATTCATGACTTTTTAAGTCGTTTGAGCCATGTCCGTCTGTCTGTCTGTCTGTCTGTCTGTCTGTCTGTCTGTCTGTCGGGTGGCTGTCCGGCTGGTTCGCACGATAACTTTCGAAAGACGCAACCAAATGTTTCGAAATTTTGCACGAGTTATTATTTTCTCAAAACTACTTACGGTATTGCAAATGGGCTACATGGCCCCGCCCCTTCTGGTACCTCCCATACAAATACATCATTCCGCCCACTTTAGAAATCGAGTAATAATATCAATACACCCTACGGAATCGTCCCCAAATTCGGTATTTAGTAAAGCTATAACAGGATAAAGTTTTGGAAAAAATTTTGAAAGCCTAGCCACGCCCCTTCTGGTACCTCCCATACAAATCTACCTTTCCGCCCACTATAGAGATGGAGAAATAATATCAATAAATTAAACGTGATCGTACCCAAATTCTATTTTGAGTAAAGCTATAACAAGATAAAGTTTTAGAGAAAAAAATTGGAAGTCTTTTCACGCCCCATCTGGTACCTCCCATACACATCTGGTACCGCCCACTTTAGAAATCGATTAATATTATTAAAAGACCTAACGCGATCGTGCCCAAATTCTGAATTTGGTAAAGTTTAAGCAGGATAAAGTTTTGGAGAAAAAATCTGGAAGTCTAGACACGCCCCTTCTGGTACCTCCCATACAAATGTACCACTCCGCCCACTTTAGAAATAGAGTAATAATATCAATACACTCGACACGATCGTGCCCAAATTCTGTATTTTGTTATATTATAACAGGACAAAGTTTTGGAGAAAAAATTGGAAGTCTAGACACGCCCCTTATGGTACCTCCCATACAAATGTACCTTTCCACCCACTTTTGGGATGTAGTAATAATATCAGTACACCCAACGCAATCGTGCGCAAATTCTGTATTTAGTAAAGCTATAACAGGATAAAGTTATGGAGAATAAATCTGGAGCCTAAACACACCCCTTCACGTACCTCCCATATAAATGTACCACTCTTCCGCCCAATTTCGAAATCGAGTAATAATATCAATAAAATAGAAAATTATTTGTTTTACTGAGGGTAAGGGTAAATGTAAGTCGGGTTGCCCGACTGAAACTTTCTAACTGGTTTTAATTACAAATAGATTATTTTCAATAACTCAAGACTTAAACAATATATTATATTGGGTGATGGTATTTATCAGTCAGTTTAACTGACTGAAATTTCTGTACTGGTTTTAATATTCTAAGTAAAATGTCCTTGAAAGTGCGTTTTTCCCTCTTATTTCGGTTTCTTTTATTTAAATTCAAATAACTAAAAAACTATGCCTGATAAAAACAATCTGAAAACATATTTGAAATTATGATATTTATAACCATAGTAATCACAATTCAAAACTGACTGCACTGAAACATTTTAAAATAAATAAAAAACTAATAGAAAATACATATTTGTTGTTCTAATTTTTCATGTTTTAAGCTCTACTAGTATCAGTTATTGTATTTAGAAAAGATTCTGTTGGATCAAATAGAGTTTTCATTACATTTATGCAAAATGTATTTTAAAAGAATGAAGAATGCTGAAAAAATTTAAATCCAAATATTAAAAAACTGAGCCTGATGAAAAAAATCTGAAAACATATTGGAAATCATGATATTAATAACCATAGGAATCACGATTCAGACACCCAGAAAAATTAAATGATGTTTTTTTTATAACAGTGTTATTAATTTGAAGTCGCTGATTTTAAATCTAATCTCCATTTTTCTCCATCAGCTCGCATTTTTATACTATCACCCTTAGGGATGAGGGTATATATCATTTGATACGACCCAAAAGTGTAACACATAGAAGGAGTGACTTTAGACCCTAGGTTTCTTTGAACCAAATTCGATTCATGACTTTTTAAGTCGTTTGAGCCATGTTCGTCTGTCTGTCTGGTGGCTGTCCGGCTGGTTCGCACGATAACTTTCGAAAGACGCAACCAAATGTTTTGAAATTTTGCACGAGTTATTATTTTCTCAAAACTACTTACGGTATTGCAAATGGGCTACATGGCCCCGCCCCTTCTGGTACCTCCCATACAAATACATCATTCCGCCCACTTTAGAAATCGAGTAATAATATTAACACACCCTTCGGGATCGTACCCAAATTCTGTATTTAGTAAAGCTATAACAGGATAAAGTTTTGGAAAAAAATTTTGAAAGCCTAGCCACGCCCCTTCTGGTACCTCCCATACAATTATACCTTTCTGCCCACTATAGAGGTGGAGAAATAATATCAATAAATTAAACGTGATCGTACCCAAATTCTATTTTTAGTAAAGCTATAACAGGATAAAGTTTTGGAGAAAATTTTGAAAGCCTAGCCACGCCCCTTCTGGTACCTCCCATACAATTCTACCTTTCCGCCCACTATAGAGATGGAGAAATAATATCAATAAATTAAACGTGATCGTACCCAAATTCTATTTTTAGTAAAGCTATAACAGGATAAAGTTTTGGAGACAATTTTGAAAGCCTAGCCACGCCCCTTCTGGTACCTCCCATACAATTCTACCTTTCTGCCCACTATAGAGGTGGAGAAATAATATCAATAAATTAAACGTGATCGTACCCAAATTCTGTATTTAGTAAAGCTATAACAGGATAAAGTTTTGGAAAAAATTTTGAAAGCCTAGCCACGCCCCTTCTGGTACCTCCCATACAATTCTACCTTTCCGCCGACTATAGAGATGGAGAAATAATATCAATAAATTAAACGTGATCGTACCCAAATTCTATTTTTAGTAAAGCTATAACAGGATAAAGTTTTGGAGAAAAAAATTTGAAGTCTATTCACGCCCCATCTGGTACCTCCCATACACATCTGGTACCGCCCACTTTGAAAATCGATTACTATTATTAAAAGACCTAACGCGATCGTGCCCAAATTCTGTATTTGGCAAAGTTTAAATCGGATAAAGTTTTGGAGAAAAGATCTGGATGTCTAGACACGCCCCTTCTGGTACCTCCCATACAAATGTACCACGCCGCCCACTTTAGAGATGTAGTAATAATATCAATATTCTCGACACGATCGTGCCCCAATTCTGTATTTTATTAAGTTCTAACAGGATAAAGTTTTGGAGAAAAAATTGGAAGTCTAGCGGCGCCCCTTATGGGACCCTTACAAATGTACCTTTCCGCCCACTTCAGAGATGGAGTAATACTATCAATACATCCAACGCTATCGTGCCCAAACTCTGTATTTAGTAAAGCTATAACAGGATAAAGTTTTGGAGGATAAACCTAGAAGTCTAGACACGCCCCTTCTAGTACCTCCCATACAAATTTACCACTCCACCCACTTTAGAAATCGAGTAATAATATCAATATAATAGCATTTTTTTTTACTGAGGGTGATGGTATATGTAAGTCGGGTCGCCCGACTGAAACTTTCTTACTGGTTAAGTTACAGTTACAAATAGTATTTTCAAAATTTTTCCAAAAATAAAAGTTTTTAAAATCATAACCACTGTTCATAAACCGATATTCAAAACCGTTTCTTTAAGATAACAATTACAAAAAACATGGTTGTTTAAGTACAATTAAAATGTTTGATACTATTTGTTCGCAATAGTAGCTCGTGACGGCTTGAATTGATTTTCAACACAGGTTAATTTTAGTGAAATGCAATTATTTCTTTATTGTCAACGTGTGACGCAACCTTATGTTTTAATTCCTTAAAATAATACATAATTAATTGATTAAACAAATCTATATATATAAAAATGGTGGCAAAAATTTATAGTAATTCATCAATTGAGAACGGCTGGACCGATTTTGCTCAAATTCCAGGAGAAGGTTTATGTGAAAGAAAATTTTCGGAAAATTCTCCGGAAAAGTCGGGAAATTGGAAAAATCAAAAATTGCTTTTTTTATGTAATTTTGTGTGCAATTGTTACGAATGACTTTTCTAAAGGAAAATTAGAAATTTTTTTTTGGAAAACTCGGAAAATATCCGGAAAAATTAAAAAAAATTTTCTTACGAAATTATGATTTCTATGGTATGATTTGATAAATTTGAACGATGTAACTGTGAAAAGTTTCGGATAATTATTTCGAAATGACTTTCCGAATGGAAAAATAGAAAAATTCTCGATGGAAAATTCCGGAAAAACACGAAAATAAAATTGATTTTTCGACAAAATTTTGCATTGTATTGCTTGATTTTATGAAAATCGCACATTTAATTTTTGTGCAATAGTTCCGTAGCGTCTTTTCAAATGGAAAAATAGAAAATTTTGGTTGGAAAATCATAAAAAAAAATTAAAAAATTTTTAAATTTTTTTCTTTCAAATTTTCAATTTTATCGTGTTTTGTTAATTTTGAACGATGTTATGTAAATAATAATGTAGAAAGATTGTTGGTGAAAATCTCGGAAAATTCAGGAAAAAAACTCGACAGGTTTGGTTTTTTTCGACAAAATTTTCCATTGAGTCGCGGGATTTGATAATTTCAGACGACGTAAAGGTGAAAAATTCGTTGTGAAATTCGATAATTGTGAAAAAAAATTGGTGTAAAAAATTTATAGTAATTTATCAAGGCTGGCCCTTTTACTCAATTTTTTTTCAAATGTTCGTATTTGGCAGGACAAAGTTTATCTGGGAAAAGTCGATTGGAAAATTAGCTTTTTTGAATCGAATTTTGTGTGCAAGCGTTACGGAATGGCTTTTCGAATGAGAAATAGAAAATTATTATCAAAAAACTCGGAAAATTCAAGAAAAACGCAAAAAATTTGATATTTTATTGTCGACGAAATTTTTGCAGTTTTCGCATGATTTAATGATTTTGAACGATGTTAATGTGGAAAATTTCAGATAAATTTAGGTTGGAGAATTAAATGGGATAAATAATATTTAGATAAAAAATATTTATTGATATATACTAAGCAATATTTATAAATTTGATAATTTTTTCAGAAAATGAGTTTACGTGTGAAAAATGAAGTTATCCAATTGGATTACGGGCATTCATTCCATAACGACTTTGTCGTTTTTTAGGGAGAGTTATTTGCATGGGGGAATGGGACTTTGCCCAGAGGCTGAAAGTTACTGACTGTCACTCACTTGGGAGTGACCAGAATCGATTCCTTTGCGGCACTGTCCAAGCAGCTAACTACTTCCGGTCTTAGACCAAGTATTCCCTGGGCAATGACTTTAAAGCAACCGCTTTGAAGTTAGCTAGAGTTAGAAGGCGAAACGTTGAGTAACCAAACGGCATGCTACCACCGATGCGTCTTAGGAAGTAGGTAACAGAAGTTACTGAAGCTCAACATAGGCTCTCCTAGTGGCTTTGGCAGCCCCAAGAAACTAGGATCGGGAGCGGTGGCCTAATAAGCCACTCTCCTTAAACAAAATGTATTATGAAAACACGGAGAATAAATATAACAAGAACCCCCCCAAATGTTGACGACCCCCGCAAACGATATAAGGACCATGATTTAAGGATATGCACCTGGAATGTCCGAACTCTTTACAGAGATGGTGCCTCTATCCAACTGGCGGATGTCCTCGACAAATACAAGGCTGACATCACCGCCATACAGGAAATGAGATGGACGGGACAGGGATGCACACGACGAAAGAACTGTGACATCTTTTACAGCTGCCATACAGAAAGACACGAATTTGGATGTGGTTTCATAGTCGGCAAGAGACTTCGACACCTGGTCTCGCGGTTTAACCCTGTAAGTGACCGTATAGCCACCATTCGCATCCGGGCGAAATATTTTTACATCACGCTGATTTGTGTACACGCCCCGACGGAAGATAAAGACGATGAGATTAAAGATGCATTTTACGAGCGCCTAGAGGAAACATTCGACCGCTGCCCTGGCCACGACATTAAAATTGTTCTGGGAGACTTTAATGCAAAAATAGGAAGGGAAGATGTACTTGGTCCATCGATCGGTAAATTCAGCCTGCATACCGACACGTCAGACAACGGGTTTAGGCTGGTTAGCTTCGCAGCGGGAAGGAACATGGTAGTTAGTGGAACCAGATTCCAGCACAAAGATATCCACAAGGCAACTTGGCTATCCCCCGATCAAAACACCAAAAATCAAATTGATCATGTGGTAATTGATGGCAGGCATGCATCTAGTGTCATGGACGTGCGTGTGATCCGTGGTGCTAATATTGGCTCGGATCATTACCTTGTTGCAGCCAAGGTTCGCACAAGATTGAGCAGAGCGAAAAACGCACGTAACCAAACACAAAGAAAGCTGGACATCGCGAAGCTGCAAACCCCAGAGATAGCTACTGCCTACTCCGACCAACTCTCCCAACTTTTACGACACAACGCCTCTACTTCTGACGTTCCCGATACACAGTGGCAGCATATTGCGCATTCCATGGCAACCGCCGCAACAACCGTGCTAGGATATGAAAAGCGGCGCTCAGACGAATCCTGGTACGATGAAGAATGTCGCATAGCGTCTGAGGAACAGGATGCTGCTTACATGGCAACGCTACAGCCAATTGTAACCCGTGCTGTTAGGGAACGGCATAAGGAGAAAGTAAAACGGGCGAGACAGCTATTTAGGCGAAAAAAACGTCAGATGAAGGAACGGGAGAGCGAGGATATAGAGCGATACAGGGATAGAGGTGAGGCCCGAAAATTTTACCAAGAAGTAAGAGCAAATGGATACGGTAATGGCCTCCCCACCTGTAAGGACAGTGATGGAAATCTGGTCACGGATACGCAGAGTGTGCTGCACATATGGAGAGAACACTTCCAGCAACTGCTGGTTCCAGAAGGCAGCGCACGTGAAGTTATCACGCCAATTGTCGACGACGGCTTAGATTGCCCACCACCAAGTCAAGCCGAGGTAAGAAGAGCAATATCGCGGCTGAAAAACAACAAAGCAGCCGGTGCCGACGGTCTGCCCGCAGAGCTCTTCAAGTCCGGTGGCGAGGAGTTGATAACGAGCATGCACCAGCTCCTGCGCACGGTTTGGCTTAAAGAGTGCATGCCCGACGATTGGAATGTAAGCGTATTATGTCCTGTGCTGAAAAAAGGTGATCCAAGTGTGTGCTCCAACTACCGCGGGATCAGCCTTTTACCCATCGCATATAAGGTCCTGTCGAGTGTGCTATGTGAAAGACTAAAGCCAGTGTTATCCAACCTGATCGGGCCTTATCAGTGTGGCTTTAGACCTGGAAAATCAACAACTGACCAGATTTTCACACTTCGGCAAATCCTGGAAAAGACCCAAGAGAAACAGATCGACACGTACTATCTTTTTGTCGACTATAAAGCTGCCTTTGACAGCCCGATACGGCAGAAATTACTTGAAGCCATGGCTGAGTTTGGTATTCCAGCGAAGCTGATACGTCTTTGCGGAATGACGCTGACGGACACGAAGTCTTCAGTGAAGATTGGCAAGGACCTTACGGAGCCATTCTATACCAGACGAGGCCTAAAACAAGGCGACGGCCTATCGTGCGATCTCTTCAACATTGTGATGGAGATGATAATGAGAAAAGCTGCAGTAAACACGAGTGGCACTATATTCAACAAAAGCCACATGCTACTCGCGTACGCTGATGACGTAGACATCATCGGTCGAAAACTGCGGGATGTGACTGCAGCCTTCTCAGGTATTCAGAAGGAATCAGCGAAAATGGGCCTAACGGTGAACGAGGACAAAACGAAGTTATTAGTTTCAACGAACAAAGAATCTACTCGTTTGGGAAACTGCGTGAACGTTGACAACTATAATTTCGAGGTGGTAGATAATTTTGTCTACCTAGGCTCCGCCATCAACAAAGAAAATAATGTCAGCCTAGAAATCCGGAGAAGAATCCTGCTTGCAAATAAATGCTACTACGGACTAAGCAAGCGATTCAATGACAGAGCCCTCTCTCGACGAACAAAACTCCAGCTATACCAGATACTGGTTCTACCTGTCCTAATGTATGGCTCAGAATCCTGGGTTATGACACAAGCGGATGAATCGGTTCTCGCGGTATTCGAGAGAAAAATACTCCGTAAAATATATGGGCCCATCATCGTTAACGGAGAGTATCGGCGTCGTATGAATCATGAGCTGTACGAGCTGTACACTGACATTGACGTGGTCAAATGCATTAAGGTGCAACGGTTGCGTTGGCTAGGTCATGTTGTACGCATGGACGAAAATGCTCCAGCTCGAAAAGTCTTCAACAATGAACTCGATGGACGGCGCAGAAGAGGGCGACCTAAACTCCGTTGGAAAGATCAGGTAACTGAGAACCTTACAGAACTCGGTGTGACTAACTGGAGAAGAAGCGCAGAAGATCGAGGCGCTTATAATATTTTTCTACGTGCGGTATATAATCCACTGGGATTGCATAGAAGTACCAGCTAAGTAAGTAAGTATTTGCATGGCTAATGCCTCCTATTAAACGATCAGACCTTAGATGACGTAAACGTCGTGCAATAATTAGACAGACAATACACAGTTCATCCATGCCAATGTGTATGCTTCTAAATTTGCTATCCTTCAATCCCCTGCATACTGTGGATGCTGTGCTGTGCGCCGCATTTCGGGAGGCTTGCCATAATTTAAAATTGCTTGAAAACGTTGGGAATGCCAGCACCAATTCGTTCGATGCAAGATGCATTCATAATAGAGGTTAGCTGACCGAAAGAGATCGAACAAATGTGCCGCTGTTAAATTCTGAGTACAAGAAAGTGTAGGATTCACCGATGAAGGATGTTGATGATAAAACGGGAGGCATTTACTGTCTCGATGCTCCCGGTGGGACATCTTTTTGTTGATTCAATTCGGTCAAGACCTCAAATGACGTTGGCCGCTGCATCCTATGGCATGGCTGCCACATTGAAAGCATTCCATCTGCAAATTCCGCTTGGAAACTGTCGATGAATTTTCTCACAGTTGAAAAGCCAACGTACACTATGTCTAAGAATTCGGCAACAGCGAAATTGATGCGAGAATGCAAGATGACGACAGCTTTGGAAGTAGTAGTAGTAGTGGTAGTCATGAAGGATTTACGAGATGATTGAAAACGATTTGGTGGCGCTATGATATTGCTTACGAAATCTACTGTTGCCGATTAACTTATACCATGCTTGAAATCGTCGTCAATATCAGGAAGTTGAAATTGAGCACGAACATGATCATCCATTCTAATGTCAATCATTAAATCGCAAGGCCAATGGTTGGAAGTATGTGGGATTAATATAGAATTTTCCTATTTTTCGTGCGGTCAACAGTACGTTCCCTTTTTGCGTTTTAGAGAACCGCCTTCGTTGTTTGTTTTTGCGGCGGAAAACTAATCGAAAAACATTGTTTATCACATCACTCTCTACTGAGTTTATCTGAAGGCATTAAATTGGGGCGGGACGAAGTTCGCCGGGTCCGCTAGTTGTATATAAGATAGATAAATTAAATCTTACTTTTTGGTTTCAAACCATCAACTTTTCTTTTATGAAAATATGACGCAAGTTATGCGCAACTACTTCTGCTTAGAGTATTTCCGGATGTAAAGCAGAATTCATATAAATGCGAAGTGTAAGTAAGTAAGAATAATAGTGTAAAAGATAATAAAGATACCAGAACTGCATCTTTCTTAGAGCTGCATTTTCTTCACTTTAACAGTGGCGGCAACACCCCCCTGCAGTATGACGAGAGGCTTTCGAAGTCATACTCCTAGATAGAGGACACATCCAATACCGCCAATCTTGTTGCAGGGCGCACAATTACTCCACTTGTAGTTAGGATCCTCGCCTTTCGTACCTGCCCATCATTTGCCATAGTAGTTTCTACAATTTTACCTCTTGGCCACACGTTTCTTGGACTCGACGGGTCAACCACAATAACTAAGTCACCAACTTGCAACGGCTTAGTCTTTTCATGCCACTTCGTTCTAAGCGTTAAAGATGGCAAGTACTCTTTTACCCACTTGCGCCAAAATATTTCTGCATACTGTTGAGAAGCGAGCCAGTTATGCTTAAGTGCCACGCCGCTGTCGTCGTATGTCGCTAAAGGTTTCATACCATTTGATGAATACACCAGCAGGTGATTTGGCGTTATTGCTTCCGCATTTTCGTGTTCAATCGGAACGTAAACCAATGGTCGGGAATTAATTATGTTTTCTACTTCAGCTAGCATTCCCCGAAGTAGTTCATCGCTTGGTGTGCGAGTATGTGAAATACTATAAAAAACGTTTTTTACCGATCTTACGAGCCTCTCCCAGGCCCCTCCCATATGCGGAGACGAGGGTGGTATAAAGCTCCATTTTGTTGTAGCCGTAGTAAAAGCACGTATTAGTTCGTTTTTATCAACTTCTCCCACGGCTTCTCGAATTTCCCTTTCTGCACTAACAAAATTTGTCCCGTTGTCACTGAAGAACTCCCTCGGTGTTCCGCGACGACATATAAAATTTCTAATTGCTATTATACAAGATGAAGCATTTAGAGTGTTGACAACCCCTATATGGACAGCCCTTACCGTAAGACATGTAAACAAAGCACCGTACCTCTTTTCTGTATGTCGGCCAACCGTCACCATAATTGGGCCAAAGTAGTCCACACCAGTATATGTAAAAGGACGACAAAACGCCGCCAATCGGGCTTCTGGCAACTTCGCCATTTGAGGAAAGTTTGGAACAGCTTTCTTTATTTTACACATTTGACACTGCTTCAATGAATTTTTGAAAACAGCTCTTAACCGAGGGATATAAAATCGCTGCCTCAATTCGTTTATCACGGTTTCATGATTGTGGTGTTTGTAATTTATATGAAAATTCATAATTAACAGTTGTGTAATGCGACTACCCCTAGGTAAAATTATAGGGGATTTGGTTTCTTCTGGAACAATAGCTCTATCTATTCGGCCTTCTACACGAAGGATTTGGTTTTCATCCAATTTTGGAGTAAATTTGTACAATGAACTTGATTTAGGTAAATTTTTGTTTGATTTTAAAAGATGAATTTCTTCGTGGTAAATATCATGTTGTGCAAGGCGAAACAATAAATTTCTGCTCTGGCAAGTTCAGTAGACTCAAGTTCACGCTTAGATTTTGTTTTTTGTTGAACAGCTTCACAAAAACGAATCACATATGCAGTGGTCCTCAACAATCTATTCCAGTTGGAAAAACGATTAATATTTATAAACATTTCTTTCGTATCATGAACATGTACACATTCGACTACCTCTGAATCACATGATTCTAACTTCGTTTCATAACTTGGCCATTCACTTTTAGGTGTTAGAAGGAAATCAGGCCCCTTAAACCACCGACTTTCGAAAAAGATGTCGGGTTTTTTAGCCCACTTTGTTGCTTCATCGGCAACGTTGTGCTTTCCCGGAATCCAATGCCAATCTTGCAGATCCGTAGTATCCAAAATTTCGCTAATACGCAAAGAGACAAATTGGTGATACTTTTTATTACCATTGTTCAACCAACTGATTACTGTCTTCGAATCCGACCAATAATATTTTTTATTTATGGAGATCGTGTGATTTTTTAAAATGTTGTTGGCGAAACGACAGCCGATGAGTGCGGCCATTAACTCCAAACGAGGAATTGAGGTGATTTTCAAAGGGGCAACAAGGGTTTTAGATCCCACTAGCGAGCAAACGATGTTATTATTACTCACTATACGCAAATAAGCTACTGCTGCATACCCGCTTTCACTTGCATCCACAAATGTATGAAGCTCTATGTATGCATCGGTGTAATCAACGATTGATTTTAAATAGCAACGCTGAATGTTAACTTTTTCCAAATCGGGAAGAGACTTTAACCATTTGTCCCACTTAACAAGTTGTTCTTCCTTAACTGGCTCGTCCCAGTTGACGCCGCTTCTCCAAATTTCTTGTAAGATAATTTTAAGGTACATAACAAAATTACCAACTAGTCCCAGGGGGTCGTAAACTGTCATTAAAATTCTTAAAATTTGTCGTTTTGTGGGAGCTTTATTAAGACGAACAACTGTCGTAAACTGTCATTAAAATTTTTAAAATTTGTCGTTTTGTGGGAGCTTTATTACGACGAACAATATCGTTGCTTAGAATATGGGGTGAAATTTTAAATACGATGGCATCATCTCTTGGGTTCCAAAAAACACCTAAAACTTTTTCAGTTTCCTTATCTGACCCCATATTTAATTGCTTTTCATTCACGCGATGTGGTTTTTCTATTTGGTTTACTACTTCAATTTTATTCGAAACCCAATTTCTAAGGTTGAATCCAGCTTGCAGTTGAATATACTTAACTTCCTTCGCTATATTAACAGCTTGTTCTACTGTATCTGTAGAGTACAGAAAATCATCGACGTAATGGTTGTTTTTTATGGCAGAGGCAGCTTGTGGAAATTTATTTTCATAATTAGAGGCATTTAAATTTTTCACATATTGGGAGATACTCGGAGCACATGAGGCTCCAAATATCATAACGTTCATAAGGTAAACGTCAGGTTCTTTGCCAGCATCGCAATCACGCCACAGAAAACGCTGAACATTCTTCTTCACGCATGAAAACCTGGTGAAACATTTGCTCGATGTCACCGCTAATGGCTATAGACCGTTCTCTAAACTGAAAAAGTATGGCTTGTAATGAAGCTAACTGGTCTGGGCCTTTATAAAGCATGGAATTTAACGAAATCCCATTAAACTTCGCGGCAGCATCCCATACAATCCGACATTTGCCTGGTTTATTCTTATTGTATACAGGAAACGTGGGAAGATACCAGACTCTTTCTGCCGAAGTATTTATATCAATTTTGGTGATATAACCTTTGTTGAGATATTCTTTAATTGTGTTAGCATAAACTGCATGAAGGTCACTATTCTTTCTTTCTTGCTTTTCGAGGCATAAAAGTCTACTTTTTGCCATTTGATAATTATTTGGCAGGAATGTTTTATCATTTTGCCACAGCAGACTGGTTTCATAATGACCATCATCTCGTTGTTTGGAAAATTTATTTAAAAGTTGCAACGATCTTTCATCCTCTTTAGTGGTCTTCAAATTTTGATAATTGATACCTAGACTTTCAATGCTAAAAAAACTTTTTACCAATTGATTTATCTGGTTATCTGTCTCCAAACACTCACAAATATGCAGATTATATTGTACAGGTTGACTGCTACCACAAGGTCCAAAAACTGTCCAACCCAAGGCGGTTTTAATAGCAACTGGTTCATTTTTTCCACCTTCCTTGATTTTATTCGCTAATGTAATACTAATGTTGTTAAGTCCAATAAGAATTTTTGGTGTAGCGGCATAATAACTATCAACTGGCAATCCTTTTAAATGATTATACTTTTTGTTTAGATTTTTGTAATCAAGTGTTTGTTTAGGTAATGAAAGTCCCTTCACTGTGCGAACATCGACACCAAAACTTTTGCTGTTATTACCAGACACCTGCACTGTTAAACGCTGAGAGTTTTCCTCAATTCTTTCTACATTTGCAGTCCATTTTAAACATAGTTGCTCAGCTTCCCCTTCTAAATCCAATTGTTTTATTATCTCTTCATCTATTAAGCTAATTGAAGAGCCGTCATCTAAAAACGCATACGTAGAAATGAATTTGTTGTTGTTTCCATAAATTCTTATCGGAATTACTTTAAAGAGAATTTTTTGTTTTTGAGTATCATGTGCGTTTACATTTTGAACATTACTGCTGTCCTTTTCTTTCTCATTGTTTTCTTTCGGTGTATTGTTGCTTTCATACTTATGAAGAAGATTATGATGTTTAAATTGACAGCCTTCTACATTACAGTTTTTATCTCTGTTGTAACAGATACCTGCATGTTTTCGTAAGCAGTGCTTGCACAACTCTAATCGGTTAACATAATTCCATCTATCTTTTCGATCTGCTGACAGAAACTTTTTACAGCTTGTAACATTTTTACAATCACTGCTGCAAACCAGACATTTCTTTTTATTAGTTTCGGTGTGTGTATTGCAAAAAACGTTCTTTTGTTTACGATTATTAACAGATTCAGCCGTCATGTTATTTTCAATGTTAACAGTGCTAGCTGACAGTCCGATGTTAAATATCCAGTTCGTGAATTCTGATAAATTTGGTTTTTGATTATTTTGCTGAAGACTTAATTTTATTGAACCCCAAATTATTTGATAATACGGTGGTAATTTTGAGACGAGTTCCTGGAGCAGCGATGAGTTATTCAATTCATCAATGAGTCCACAGGCTTTAATAGTTGATTGGAGACCTTTTACTTGGACCGCAAAGTTGGTTATTGTTTCCATTTTGTTGAGGTTAACTTGTGGTAATGTTTTTATTTTATTTTTCAGAGAAAACAGAATCTTGTCTGGCTAACCGTAGAACAACTTCAATGTGGAAATAGCGTGTGGTACACATGATGGATGAATAAGAATTCTTTTAACAGCCTCTAATGCTTCACCACGCAGGGATCTTTGGAGTCTTATCAAATTCTCTGCATCGGTCAGCCCGCTGACTTCTGTAGACCAGTCGTAAGTAGAGCTAAACAAATGCCATTCCTCGGGGCAGCCATAAAAAGTGGGCAAATCTTTAGGCACAGTTTGGCGGGCATGTAATTTGTCAGATCTAAGTCTGTTTCTCAGAGTTGTTGGCGGCAATGGTGGTGGCTGAGATGTTTCCGTCTGCTCGTGATTAATAAATGATTGACAATGCTCTGTGTATTATTAATATTCTGTGAATAACTTAGACGTGGTTGATTTACATTTTGATTTACTGTTGAGTGCAATGGAAAATTCGGACAAATTAAATTAGAAGGTCGTGAATTTGCGATATTGGTTTGTTCATATAAAGGGTTTACAGGTGGATTGTATGCGGCGGTAGTCGTAATAGGGACGCTATTTGGTATGACTGGCACATGCACAGATGCATTAAATGAGGTCAGGTTCGGCGGTGGGGCTGTGGTATTTGCTTCTTGGGTAATTTGGTTCGAAGCTGTTGGAAACTGATTTTCGGCATCTTCTTCATCTTCAATCTGATGAAGAATTTCATATTTTTTCTGCAGGTATTCCTGATCGCGTCTCATGGACAGCTCACGCTCTTCTTCTAACCTTTTTAGCTCAAGGGCTTTCCTTCTGCTAACAGAGTCTTTTGACGCTAACGACGAATGTGTGATTGAAGCAGAGTACGTAGAGTTTGTGTTACACGATTGTCATAGCCATGACTCTTGTGGGCATGAGACCTTTGCGCAAGTTGTATGGTATGGTTTTTGACATTAGTGGCAAAGCTGACATATTTGTTGGACGTTTTGTGGCAAGACGCCTGTATTGTGTGGTTGACCGTCCTGTAATGAAGGGTCCATATGGATACTCACGTGTGGCTGAGGTTATGTTGAATTTCGCAGCTTTATAAACTTTCAGTTAGTGACTACAAACTCCAGTATCAGTAAATCCACTAGGCAGGATAGAGAATAATCCGCAAAAAGAATTAAAAATTTGTTCGCAATAGTAGCTCGTGACGGCTTGAATTGATTTTCAACACAGGTTAATTTTAGTGAAATGCAATTATTTCTTTATTGTCAACGTGTGACGCAACCTTATGTTTTAATTCCTTAAAATAATACATAATTAATTGATTAAACAAATTGTATATAAGATAGGTAAATTAAATCTTACTTTTTGGTTTCAAACCATCAACTTTTCTTTTATGAAAATATGACGCAAGTTATGCGCAACTACTTCTGCTTAGAGTATTTCCGGATGTAAAGCAGAATTCATATAAATGCAAAGTGTAAGTAAGTAAGAATAATAGTGTAAAAGATAATAAAGATACCAGAACAGCATCTTTCTTAGAGCTGCATTTTCTTCACTTTAACAGTGGCGGCAACACTATCTAAAAAATATAATTTTGTATTTTAAAAAATCATGTAAAATGTAAAACGGAAAAAAGTGGCAAGTGTTTATTACTCTCAAGTTAAGTCACATAACCTATGAAAAAAGGGCACATGGATCATGCCATTCGATGAACGCGTTATGCTTTTATTTACAATTGTGTGTATTAACCAACATTGTACATTATCCTTAAACTCTTCATATCATTAAATTGGCATCATGTTTCAAATATAATTTGGTACTACCTCTTACACTCAAATATTCCACAGCACTAAGATAAACTACTTTTTTTAATTTTTAATAAATTTATTATCTTTAGTCGTTAAAACGTAACGTCATCGTAATTTTTTCCCGACAATCATAATCTTTAATATCAAATAAACGGTAAGTATTTAAGGTACTGCAGTCGGGGAAGGTGTTGATTTCAATCCCAAATAAGATTAACTAAAATGTCAGTGAAACATATTTGGATGAGCAATTGTTATCAGATTAAACATAAATTGTTGTTCCAGAATTCTGGAATGCACTGGGACCCATACCCCCTTTAACACATATTAAAATATAAATGTTTTGATTTTATTGCGGCCAATGAAATTGCCATTGTTCTTGTATACACAAAACCCACAAATTTATTGAAAAATTCAACTTGAGTAGACACACAGAGGCTGTCAGTAATATTAGCGCAGAAAAACAATTTCAAACATAATGGAAAACAATAAATACACAAAAGTCCATAAAATAATAAATTTGCATGCGAAATCACTAATTGACATATAAAAAAATATATTGTACTTTTGTAAGAGATTGTGAAACGGTTAAAATAAATCGCAGTAGAGATCCAGTATTTAAGTAGACAGACAAATATGCTGAAGTCTATATAGTTATGCAGCTGTCACTTTAAAAAACATCAACTATTTTATCATTATTAGTTCCTATAACATGCTTCTACATAAGTAACATTACAAATGATTAATTTAATGAATAATCTATTAAATACACCAATGGTCGAAAAATGTGAAAAATGCGAAAGATGTGACCGCAGCCCTCTCAGGTATACCGAAGGAATCAGCTAAAATATTTTGGGGCATATTTTAATAAATTTGCAACTCGCGTTGCTTCGCCCGTAAATCCAATAAATCTTCTTATGAATTTAAGCGATAGAGGTAAAAACGCTTCATAACACGAACGAACAACCGATTTATGTGATTGTAGCTCTATCCCGTTGGTCTGAGTGATTGTACCGTTTTAGTCGCTCTGTATCCCTAAAAGTACGAATTTCTATAGGAAACATGACCATATACGATTATAGCTTTAGCCGTTTGGTCTGGGCGATAGTATCAGTTTTATCCCTTTTCCGGTATTTTTACAACTAAAGAACGCATTTCGAAAAATTACTTCACAATGCACAACTAAAATATTCACTTCGATTTTTGACACTATACGTTTAGCCGTTTTAACCCTTTTCGGCTTTTTCTTAGCCCTAAAAGGTAAGAATTTCGAAAAGACTCCTTGCGTCGATCTAATTCCGATATAAATATTTTTATCCCTTTTTCGTTCTTTTTTTGCCCAGAAATATGGGATTTTAAAAAACCTTAAATTCAATTTGATTGTGAGATTTCATATATCAATTATTGCTTTAACCGATTGGTATGGTTGATGGCACAAGTTTTATACATTATTGCTCTTTTTTCCCTCTAATACTACGAATTTCCAAAAATCCATTCTTAGCTGACTTTTTCTCGAAAATTTCATCATCCTATCTACAGTCTGTACGCAATTTTAAATATATAAATTATTAAAATGTTATTACCAGGGCAACCGAAAATATGCTACAGCATGTTTTTTTACAACGAGATATTAACAAATGGGTAATGTATTTACATGCTTCATGGTCCTACAAGTGTTTTGAGACCTATTTGTTAGAGCATATTGTGGCATATTTTACCCATAACGTCATATTTCGGCAAATTTTGGTTTTAGGAGCATACTTTTAAAAAACCTCCTTTTTATACCATCACCCTTAGGGATGAAGGTATATATCATTTGATACGACCCAAAAGTGTAACACATAGAAGGAGTCACTTTAGACCCTAGGTTTCTTTGAACCAAATTCGAGTCATGACTTTTTAAGTCGTTTGAGCCATGTCCGTCTGTCTGTCTGTCTGTCTGTCGGGTGGCTGTCCGGCTGGTTCGCACGATAACTTTCGAAAGACGCAACCAAATGTTTTGAAATTTTGCACGAGTTATTATTTTCTCAAAACTACTTACGGTATTGCAAATGGGCTACATGGCCCCGCCCCTTCTGGTACCTCCCATACAAATACATCATTCCGCCCACTTTAGAAATCGAGTAATAATATCAATACACCCTAGGGGATCGTCCCCAAATTCTGTATTTAGTAAAGCTATAACAGGATAAAGTTTTGGAAAAAATTTTGAAAGCCTAGCCACGCCCCTTCTGGTACCTCCCATACAAATCTACATTTCCGCCCACTATAGAGATGGAGAAATAATATCAATAAATTAAACGTGATCGTACCCAAATTCTATTTTGAGTAAAGCTATAACAAGATAAAGTTTTAGAGAAAAAAATTGGAAGTCTATTCACGCCCCATCTGGTACCTCCCATACACATCTGGTACCGCCCACTTTAGAAATCGATTAATATTATTAAAAGACCTAACGCGATCGTGCCCAAATTCTGTATTTGGTAAAGTTTAAGCAGGATAAAGTTTTGGAGAAAAAATCTGGAAGTGTAGACACGCCCCTTCTGGTACCTCCCATACAAATGTACCACTTCGCCCACTTTAGAAATAGGGTAATAATATCAATACACTCGACACGATCGTGCCCAAATTCTGTATTTTGTTATATTATAACAGGACAAAGTTTTGGGGAAAAAATTGGAAGTCTAGACACGCCCCTTATGGTACCTCCCATACAAATGTACCTTTCCGACCACTTTTGGGATGTAGTAATAATATCAGTACACCCAACGCAATCGTGCGCAAATTCTGTATTTAGTAAAGCTATAACAGGATAAAGTTATGGAGAATAAATCTGGAGCCTAAACACACCCCTTCACGTACCTTCCATATAAATGTACCAATCCGCCCACTTTCGAAATCGAGTAATAATATCAATAAAATAGAAAATTATTTGTTTTACTGAGGGTAAGGGTAAATGTAAGTCGGGTTGCCCGACTGAAACTTTCTAACTGGTTTTAATTACAAATCGATTATTTTCAATAACTCAAGACTTAAACAATATATTATATTGGGTGATGGTATTTATCAGTCAGTTTAACTGACTGAAATTTCTGTACTGTTTTAAACCATAATTTATATTTTTTAAGGCCATATTTTTTAAAAAATATACCTTTTTAAGCATATTTTATGTTTTTCACAATATATTTTTGTTCGTAAAAACAAGTGTCTTTGCAACTTTGGTTTTTTAAAATGTAAGAGCCAAATCTACTACATGTTTTACGCGCTTTCTTTCTTCGCTCAATAAGTAAACACAACATAAAAAAGAGGTGCTTTTCAACCACCACCGGTTTCGACCGTGGACATAATGCCTAAAGCTAATCCGATAAAAGCAGCAAAACTAAAGGCGGTTGTAGTAAAGTTTTCTGACTTAAGAGCTGATGGTGGATTCCTCTATTCTTAAATCTGCAGCAAAGTTATTGCAGCTGATCGCAGATTTCAAGTGAATCAACATGTGGAAAGCGGCAAACATATTCAACAAGTCATAGAAGTAGAAATAAGCTTTTTTACTTACTTAAGTGGCCAATTACAATTTACGAAACGTAGTTCATAAATTTGAGGCCTGAAGTAATAAAGAATTCACACGCTTCGGTCTTCTGCGTGTGTTCTCCAGTTAGTCCTACCAGATGATGGCACATCGCCTACCACTTGGTCCTTCCAACGGAGTTAGGGTCTCCCTGCTCTGCGCCGTCCTTCAGGTTCGCCTTCAAACACCTTTCTCGCTAGAGTATTTACATACATCCTGGCAACATGTCCCAGCAATCGTAGTCGTTGTCTTCTGACTCTTTTAGCTACGTCGATGTCGTGGTAAAGCTCATACAGCTCATGATTCATCCGATGGCGAAACTCGCCTTCGACACAAATAGTTCCATATATTTTTCGGAGTACTTTTCTCTCGAATACTCCTTAGGTCTTGTATGTCCGTTGTCGGAAGCACCCATGATTCGGCAGCATACAACAGGACGGGTAAAATTAACACCTGGTATAGCTTTTTCTTCGTATTTCGAGATAAGGTGGTGTTACTAAAGTGTTGCCAAAGTCCATAGAAACATCTATTGGATAGCACTATTCTCCGTTTAATTTCTTGGCTGACATTATTTTTCTTGTTGACGGAAGATCCGAGGTAGGTAAACTCATCGACTACCTCAAAACAATAATTGTCAACGTTCACGGGGCGTCCCCATCGAGAGGACTCTTTGTTCGTCAAAATCATTATTTATACCATCACCCTTAGGGATGAAGGTATATATCATTTGATACGACCCAAAAGTGTAACATATAGAAGGAGTGACTTTAGACTCTAGGTTTCTTTGAACCAAATTCGATTCATGAATTTAAGTCGTTTGAGCCATGTCCGTCTGTCTGTCTGGTGGCTGTCCGGCTGGTTCGCACGATAACTTTCGAAAGACGCAACCAAATGTTTTGAAATTTTGCACGAGTTATTATTATCTCAAAACTACTTACGGTATTGCAAATGGGCTACATGGCCCCGCCCCTTCTGGTACCTCTCATACAAATACATCATTCCGCCCACTTTAGAAATCGAGTAATAATATCAATACATCCTACGGGATCGTCCCCAAATTCTGTATTTAGTAAAGGTATAACAGGATAAGGTTTTGGAAAAAATTTTGAAAGCCTTGGTACCTCCCATACAATTCTACCTTTCCGCCCACTATAGAGATGGTGAAAAAATATCAATAAATTAAACGTGATCGGAACCAAATTCTCTTTTTAGTAAAGCTATAACAGGATAAAGTTTTGAAGAAAAAATTGGAAGTCTGTTTACGCCCCATCTGGTACCTCCCATACACATCTGGTACCGCCCACTTTAGAAATCGATTAATATTATTAAAAGACCTAACGCGTGCCCAAATTCTGTATTTGGTGAAGTTTAAGCAGGATAAAGTTTTGAAGAAAAAATCTGGAAGTCTAGACACGCCCCTTCTGGTACCTCCCATACAAATGTACCACTCCGCCCACTTTCGAAATCGAGTAGTAATATCAATATTATAGAAAATTATTTATTTTACTGAGGGTAAGGGTAAATGTAAGTCGGGTTGCCCGACTGAAACTTTTTAACTGGTTTTAATTACAAATCGGTTAATTTCAATAACACAAGACTTAAACAATATCTTATATTGGGTGATGGTATTTATCAGTCAGTTTAACTGACTGAAATTTCTGTATTGGTTTGGTTTTGTCCTCGTTGACCGCTAAACCCATTTTTGCTGACTCCTTTTCTAGTGATGAGAAAACTGCAGTAACATCCCGCAGATTTCGGCCAATGATGTCTATATCATCGGCATAGGCTAGTGGCATGTGGCTCTTGTGGAATATGGTGCCAGACATGTTGACACCAGCCTTTCTCATCACCTTCTCCATAACTATATTAAATAGTGGATAGGACAGGCTATCGCCCTGCCTGAGACCTCTTTCTGTGTTGAATGGTTCAGACTGATCCTTACCAATCTTAACCGAGGATTTGGTGTTGTCTAAGGTACATTTGCAAAGTCGAATCAGCTTTGCAGGAATACCAAGCTCAGACATGGCCTCATAAAGCCTATTCCTCATCGGAGAGTCGAACGCAGCTTTATAGTCGACGAAGAGGTGGTACGTGTCGATCTGTTTTTCATGGGTTTTTTCCAGGATTTGTCGTAAGGTGAATATTTTATCCGTCGTAGATTTGCCAGGTCTAAAGCCGCACTGATATGGTCCAATTAGTTTTTCTACAATTGGTTTTAGACGTTCACACAATATGCTTGAAAGGACCATGTACTCAATTGGTAATAGGCTTATTCCACGGTAGTTCTTACATTCACTACGATCTCCTTTCTTGTATATGGGACATAACAGACTGAGACTCCAGGGCATGCTCTCCTCTTGCCAGATGTTCTCCATGAGTTGATGCATGCTCCTAATCAGCTCCTCCCCGCCAGCCTTAAACAATTCAGCAGGGAGACCATCGGCTCCAGCAGCTTTGTTGTTTTTAAGGCGGGAGATGGCCATACGTATCTCGCTCTGGCTCGGAGGTGGACAGTTAATACCATCGTCATGGATTGGAGCGGGGTCTTCTGGAGTGGTTTCAGTATCCAGTAAATTTCTAAAGTGATCTCTCCATGGGAGTCTTCGAGAGAAAAATACTCCGCAAAATATTTGGACCCATCATCGTGAACGGCGAGTACTGTCGTCGAATGAATCATGAGCTGTATGAGCTGTACAACGACATCGACGTGGTCAAGCGCGTTCAAATAGACCGAATGCGCTGGCTTGGACACGTTGTACGAATGGACGATAACGCTCCGGCTCGAAAAGTCTTCGGCAATAAACTCGATGGGTGGCGCAGGAGTGGGCGACCAAAACTCCGATGGATAGACCAGGTGACGGAAATGTTAAGTAAGCTTGGTATGACGAACTATCTACGGAGCGCAAAAGATGGTTTTATACGTGCGGCTACTGATAGATGAATTTCTGTTGTTGCTGCCAGTAAAGAAAGATCTCTCCATATCTTCAGAACGTTATCCGGGTCCGTCACTAGCTGACCATCGCTGTCCTTGCAGGAGGGCAACCCTGTTCCACGCATTCTCGCTTTAACTCTCTTGTAGAATTTTCGGGCTTCCCCTCTACTTCAGAGCAACTCAGTGCACTCATCCTGCCTCTTCTTCAGCTCCTTCTTTTTTCTTCTAATAAAATTTTATTTTATTTCTTCTCCCTGTGCCGTTCACGAACAGCTCGCGTTGCTATTGGCTGCAGTTTCACCCTGCATGCAGCAACCGTCTCTCTCGTGGCATTGCGACATTCATCATCGTACCAGGCATCTTCTTGATACGGCTTTGAGTACCCAAGTACGCTTCTCGCAGCCCGATCTAAGGAGTCGGCTATATTTTGCCACTGCGAGGTTATATTGTCAGGGGTTGGAGCATTCCGCAGCAGTTGAGTTAGGTGGTTGGAGTAGTCGTTTGCTACCTCTGTGGTCCGCAGTTTACCGATGTCCAGCTTTCGTTGTGGCTGGTTACGTACGTTTTTCGCCAAGCTTAGCCTTGTGCGTACCTTAACTGCGGTAAGGAAGTGATCGGAGTCAATGTTCGCACCACTAATCACTCGTACGTCCAGAACACTCGATGCGTGCCTTCCATCGACTACCACATGATCAATCTGATTCCTCGTCAATTGATCTGGAGATAACCATGTTGCCTTATGAATATTTTTATGGTCAAATCTAGTGCTGCTAACTACCATATTTCTTGCCGCAGAGAAATCAATCAGTCTGATGCCATTGTTCGACGTTTCGGTGTGCAGACTGAATTTTCCGATGGTAGGCTCAAATGCGGTTTCCCTGCCTATTTTAACATTAAAATCGCCTAGTACAATTTTAATGTCATGGCTCGGGCTACGATCATATACATTTGCTAGGCTCTCGTAGAACTCATCTCTGTCCTCATCGCTTTTCTCTTCTGTCGGAGCATGGGCACATATAAGTGTTATGTGGAAAAACTTTGTTTTGACTCTTATGGTGGCTATACGTTCACACACCGGGTTGAACCTTGAGACTAGGTGTCGCAGTCTCTTGCCAACCACAAATCCACATCCAAACTAGTGCTTGTCCGAATGGCCACTATAGTAGATGTCGCACGTCTTCATGCGCAAGCACCCGTGTCCCGTCCACCGGATTTCCTGTAAAGCGGTTATGTCAGCCTTGTATTCTTCGAGGACTTCCGCCAGTTGGATGGAGGCACCTGGTCTATACAGTGTTCTAACATTCCAGGTGCATATCCTTAAATCATGGTCCTTAATTCGTTTGCGGTGGTCGTCAACATTTTGGGGGTCCATTTTATTCTTTTCTTACTTCTGTTCATTGCAATAGTTTATACGTTGGTGGCGGGTTGCAAGCCCAGCGCACCACGTCGCAGTTTTCTCCTCCTGCCAGGATTTTATTACAGCCGCCCATTCTCGGTCAGACGCTGACCAGGGTACCACTCACTCTGAGCAGACGTGCCTGGGTTTTAGGTTTCGCCCCTCACAGTTAGTCGTGCTCTGACGGGTGTCAGAGGCACGCTTCCAGGCGTCCGCAGTAGTACTACGAATACGGAGCTCTGTGAGTAGACTTGAAGAGCAATTGGCAAGGATCACTCTGGGTTTGCCAAGTTAAACCGATCAGAAGCTTTACCTTGCATCATACTTTAAAAAATCAAAATATATTTTGATTTGGTCAGTCACACAAAAGGTAACCTTCGTCGTTTCGACGACGCGAGTTTTTGTTTATTGCAAAAATATAACATTTACACTTAACTAATGCTGTCATATGCCAGCATAGCTTGAAAAAAACATCACAAACTAACGCTATTGCAAAAGGCAATAGAATATTATGAAAAATAAGAGAGATATTTGAAAACATAGCAACATTGTTCGTCGAATCGACGAAGATTACCCGTCTAGGGTTAAACTACCAAAAAGGGGCAGTTTGTATGGGAGGTGGGAGTAATTTTTAACCGATCGGGGTCATCTTAGAACTTAACCTCCGCTTTGAGGATAGAAGCTTGCATTCCAAATTTCAGCTCGATATCTCTTAAACTGCGGCTGTAATCGCGGGGACAGACAGACGGTCACCTTTAAATCCACTCAGATTTCGATGCTGATCATTTATATATATATATATATTGTCATACTTACCACGCCTCCTTATGGGCGTTACAAATGGAGGAACAAAATTAATATATTCTTCACTCCGTTCGTGCGTATGGTGAAGGGTAAACAAATGTCTTGTCTGTCAACAACCTTTATCAGCGAATCGTACACGTTCTTGTTCTCGTCATTTTAGAGCGACACGTTTGTTCGAACTCTTTCGGTCAGCTTATCTCGATTTTAGTCTTACACCCGATAAAATTCGCTATCGAATGCAGTTTGCATCGAACAATTTTGCGCTGGAATTCCCAATGTCAACAGCAGACTGCCGCACGATGAGAGCAAACAATGCACAAATTTGAATCGCTAACGCAGAAATGGTCGTATTGGTGAGCATTGGGTCCGTTTTCGAGCACATTTAAACTCCGGCAACCCTTCCCAAATGCGTCGCACAGAACTCCATCCTAAGTACGCAGGGAATTGAAGGATAGCAATGATATAAGCATACACCTTGTCGTTGATGAACTGTGTATAGTCTGACTAACTATTGCACGACATTTATGTCATCTAAGATTCGATCGTCTAATAGGGGGCGTTAGCCAAGCAAATAACTCTCCCTAAAAAACTACAAAGTCGTTTCGGAATGAATCCCCGCAATCCAATGGACAACTTAATTTTTCAAACGTAAACTCATTTTCTGAAAAAATTGTCAAATTGATAGGTATTGCATAGGATATCAATATATATTTTTATCTAAATATTATTTATCTCGCTAAATACTCCAACCAACTTTTATCCGAATTTTTCTCGTTCAAAATCATCAAATCATGCGTAAGAATTTTCTATTTTTCCATACGAAAAGCCATTCCGTAGCAATTGCACACAAAATTCCATATAAAAAAGTTATTTTTCCAATTTTCTGACTGTTTCGAAGGTTTTTCTCACAATTTATTGCAATTTCGAAAAATTGAAAAACAAAATTTACGCAAAACGGGCCATTCGTTCTCACTTGATGAATTACTATACACTTTAAATACAATTTTTATACATATAGATTTCAAAAATCCAAAATTTTCCAAGCATCACAACGAATTCGAAAAGTCATTTCGGTATGAATATTCGAAATTTTTCATATTTAGATGATCCAAAATTTTAAAATCATAAAATTTTTCGGGTGTTTCCGAGTTTTCCACTAAGAATTTTTCTATTTTTCCATTCGGAATAATTATCCGAAATTTTTCACTGTTACATCGTCTAAAATTATCAATTCATACGACAAAATGTAAAATTTCGTCGAAAAAAAAATAAATAAAATTTTTAACATTTTTCCGGAATTTTCCAACTAAAATTTTCTATTTTTCCAATCGAAAAGCCATTACCGAACAATAGCACACAAAATTGTATACAAAAATTCAATTTTCGATGCAAAATGTTTCTAAAAAAATCCCAATTTTTCGAGATTTCCACCGAGAATTTTTCTATTTTTCTATTCGGAATAATTATCTGAAATTTTTTACTGTTACATCGTCCAAAATTATCAAGAATAAATAACATTTTTCAAATTTTTCCGGAATTTTCCGAATTTTCCAAAAAAAATTTCTATTTTTCCATTCGAAAAGCCATTCGTAACAATTGCACACAAAAACCTATACAAAAAAGCAATTTTCGGTTGTTCCAATATTCCGGAGGATTTTCCCTAAATATTCTTTTACATCTCTCTCCTTCTCCTGGCAATTACGAACAACTGAAAAAAAGATTTAGCAAAATCGGTCCAGCCGTTCTCAATTGATGAGTTACTATACATTTTTGCCACCATTTTTATACCATCACCCTTAGGGACGAGGAAATATATCATTTGATACGAAAAAAAGTGTAACGCATTAAAGGAGACGAGTTAGACCCCAAGTATCTTACGACCAAATTCTTTTCAGAACTTTTTAAGAAGAATGAGCTATGTCCGTCTGTCTGGCTGGATGGCTGGTCAGCAGGATAATTCGAGTAAACTTTAACGGATCGGTATGAAAATTTACCGGTATTAATATTTTTCGAAACGAACTTATGGGATTGTAAATGTGCAGAATAGACCCACCCCTGCTGGTACCTCCCAAACAAAATTACCTTTTTTTGTATAATTAATATTTCTTTCGTAGCAGCCAAACAGACCATCGGAGGATATCTAAATTTGGTTAGATTATTTATCTTGCAATAGTAGACAAACACTAAGAAAGCCGAAACCTTTGCCACACCCCTTCTGGTACCTTCCATACAAATGACCGAATTGATTCTTATAGTTTTACATACATATCTCTTTTGTAAGTAAACTGAGATCACTCAAATTTTGCGTTTGATGTTCGCTTATAAAAAATAGATCAGGTATGAATATGGAATATATCGGTTCACGCCTTCTGGTACCTCCCATACAAAATTACTTATTTTTGGAAAAATAATATTTCTCCCATTATTTCTAAACCGACACCTGGGGAATAATCAAATTTGGACATTTAATTTATCTTATAATATGATGTTAAACCTCAGAAGCACTAACTATTTGACACACCCCTTCTGGAACCTCCGATATAAATAATCGATATTGCCCCTTTTACATACATATAATTTTGTATATACACTGAATTCAGATAAGTTTTGCCAAGGTAAGCGTTCATTGTACGTTGATTTACGAAAAAAAGCAGACACGGCGTTCTGGCCCTAATTGTACCTCCTGTACAAGTAAGTCAAATGTTTTACGGGTTTGCTCCACAAGCAGGTAAAAAATAATACATAAGTAATTTTATTTTAATTAAAAATCTATTAATTTCAATTACTCAAAACTGAAACAATATTTTACATTGGGTGATGGAATTTATCAGTCAGTTAACCTGACTGAAATTTCTGTACTGGTTATATATATAGTTTGTCATACCCACCACGCCTCCTTATGGGCGTTACAAGTGGAAGAACAAATTTAATATAAATATATATCATATATTTTGAACACTGTTCATGCGCGTGGTGAAGGGTATAATAATAATTTTTAATAGATAATCTTCAATTAAAAACACTAGTTAGCATGACTAGTCGTGGCATGATGGTTAGAACACTCGACTACCATGCCGGAGATCCCGGGTTCGCTTCTCGCATCCAGTCATCTACAATTTTCTTTCATTGCCGGCCCCCTCGATGTTGTCGACGACTCCTTCGCAGAATAGTGTCGAGTCAAACACTGTCTAGTAAAACCTTCTCAAATAGTGACGTTTCCATTCGTCAATAAACAAGTAGGTGCCGTTAGTTGTAAATCTTAAAATAGAAAGAGTGTTAATTTATAACAAAGCGAGAAGCTATTCCATACCCTATTCATGGGGTGAAAAGGGATATTAGGGTTTTTTCAGTAAACATGACTATCGTAGATCAATTTTATTAAATTATACGTAACATATCGTTGACACACTTCGTATATTGATCGAAAATTATTTACATTTGTATCTAGTGAACCCAAAACAAAACTTAAGAAAAATACTCACTGTTATTAGATCAATTTTATGTTAAACTTTAGTTATCTCTTAATATTATATTCGTCAAGTGCGCAAGTCTCTCATTTTAGTATAACTAGTTTTTCTTTTGTTGAATTAAAAAAAGACAAATTGAAACAAACATTTTCCATAATTGCAAAAAGTGTTTTTCAAAGTGGGAATATCGAAACAAAATGCAGTATTGAACGCTCTCTTATCCACTTTTGACCCATTTTAGCTTGCAATGCTGCTTCTATGCAAGACCTATTTATGAGCATATAAGGACTGCAACCGGTGTTTGTTTACTTTAACTGTTATAGTTTTGCGACAAGCTACTGTTGTATGTTGCATATGTATATGTTAGTAAATATGCATATTAAAGTTGGTTGTTAACCAATAACCACAGATAAAATGTCTCTAATTTATACTGCAATTATTACAGCGATTATGCATGCATATGGTTTACATAGGTGGTACTCGGTACTTCTACATGCATTTGTATACATACAAATACCTATGTATGTGCATATGAATGCATTTATTTACAGAGCAGTTATATACGGTGATGGTATTTCAAATGAATTAACTGTGTTTTTTAACACCAACTTTACTGCTGGTCTAGAGAACGTGGCTACAAAAAATTTTAAATTATTATTTCCGCTGACATCGTTGACATTGGCTTATTAATGCGGCGATTTAATTTAAATAAATTAAAACCAATTAAAATGTATTAATTTTATAATCCACATGAGCCCATACAACAATTACCGAGTGTAAAAGTATAAATCATTTAGTTTGCAAATCATTGTCCTTCGAAAGGACACCGATCTGACAACGCCCCTTAGCTACCAGTCTAATAGTAAGCAGTCATATGCTTTTGTCTAGTTCCAAATAGATAATTACTTGCTTGCGGCAAATGCCATCAAGTATCCTTGTGTGGTTGTTATTGTTTTGCAATGTTTTTATATTTTTAGCAGCACAACAACAACAAATCAATTCGGTATTTGAAATTAATTCAATTTAATTATTATTTATTGCCTTGCATTTGCGCATATCTGAGCGCGGTCTTTGTTTTTTTTTTTTGCGAGCATGATTAAAATTATTAAATATTTACCCATAAATTAGACGCAAAAAAATAATAAAATATAGTAATTTTTTTGTATTAATTACATTTCAATGCACAGAAAAACGAGAAAAACAAAATTAAATATTTGCCAATGGATTATTCATTGATTCATAGTTCGGCAGCAAATGAATACAAATAAATTGCACAACACGGCACACAGCAATATTGTGTAACTCCAGTTAAACTACTAGATCGTGCTGCAGAAGCCACCCAAAGCACTATTTCAAAAAAATTGATTTTTCTCATGTATCAAATTGCTGCTTGTATTTGTTGTCAAAATTTTCTAGTGAGGTAACACATGGCAACTGTTGACACGTTGGATTAATAAAATTATTTTTTTACAAAACAAATTTGTTTCAACAATACAATTAAGATGTCTATATGGGTCAAAGTCGGTCTATATCCATCATTACCATCAATTATCAACAGATATCAAATGCAACCTAAAATTTAAATTGTCAAGTAAGATAAATATGGTCATTATTAAAATGTTTGTGTTTATAGTTTCAATTTGTTCATCTACAAATAGGTGACAAAACCTTGTTGCAGCTTATTCGCGAAAGGACTTACACTATTTTTAAAATGTATTATTTTTGTAGTTGTACACATGACTTTTGTAGTTTATTTACTCGGGCAACCGACAAAACCTAAGTTAATAATGTAATGCGTGATATGTTGGCGGAGGAGTGTTAAATTCTGCTTATTGTAAGTATGAACTTGCAGTAAATTTGAAATTTTCTGTCTAGTCGAGGAATATTGGCATATATGAAGCTGAGCACTGAACTGATACTTACTTAATTTCCCTTTACACCCCATGAATGAGGTATGGGATAGCTTCTCGCGCTGTTGTGAATTAACACTCTTTCTATTTTAAGATTCACAACTAACGGCACCTACTTGTTTATCGACGAATGCGAACGTTACTGTTTGAGAAGCTCTTACTAGACATGCCGACTGACTCGACACTAATACTGCGAAGTTGCTGTCGACAATATTCGAGGGGAGCCGACAATGAAAGAAATTTTTTTCTCTTTTTTAAAATGTCCCCTAAAAAATCATCTTACTTTAAAAGGAAATTCGAGCAAGTTTTATACTGATATCTTTTTTTATACAGATATCTTCAGCATAAAAAAAATGACTTAAATAATATATTAAATTATTTTAGTAATAATTATTTATCTAACAAACAAAAAACAACAAAAAATTCACATCTTTAAAAAAATTATATGATTATATATTAATCAATCAATTAAATTCAGTCCTCTTATTTTTTTAAAAAACCAACAAAAAATTGAATTAGTTAAATACAAATTATATTTGTATATCTTCAGTATAAAAAAACCGCACTTAAAAAATATATTAAATTATTTTATATTAAATTTACGTTAAGTGTATTAAATGATACATCAAATTCGGCTTACGATCAGAAGTGTTTTTTATTGTTTGATATTTTTGGTCAAATTCAGTGTGTCACGCACTAGGATGACGCGATTCGAACTCCATGACGACTTCATCTTCAGACCCCTTTGTGACGAACTGATGCACAATGGTACATCATCAGCTGTATATATATATCTACAATTATGTCAAACATGTACATGCGAAGTAGAAATCAGCCGAAAATATCCAGCACCAATTATAGTTTGAATTTGACCGTTAATATTCAAACATGAGAAATGGAGGAAATTCTTTCCCCACGATTCCCCTTTTTACCGCAAAGCTTAAGCTTCTTTACAAGGTTTTTTGTTGGTAAACTAAGATTACTTTAAATTTTTCTATGTCAAAGTAAGGCATTTACTTTTAGGCCGTGCCTTGCCAGTGTATTTTAAACTGCTTGTTTGTAAGTAAGTCGATCGTGTTTTTATATATTAAATTTACGTTAAGTGTATCAAATGATACATCAAATTCGGCTTACGATCAGAAAATTGTTTTTTATTGTTTGATATTTTTGAAACGCGTCGTCCTAGTGCGTGACACACTGAATTTGACCAAAAATATCAAACAATAAAAAACACTTTTCTGATCGTAAGCCGAATTTGATGTATCATTTGATACACTTAACGTAAATTTAATATATTAAATTATTTTAGTAATAATTATTTAAAAAAACAACCAAAAAATTTACTTAGTTCAATACAAATTATATTTGTATACCTTCAGTATAAGAAAATCACACTTAAATAATATATTATATTATTTTAGTAATATTAACTTTTTTTAGTAATAATTATTTATTAAAAAAAACAAAAAACAACAGAAAATTCACTGAGTTGAATACAAATTGTATTTGTATTCGAAAACATCTTTAAAAAATTCATATTATATATTAATCAGTCTATTAAATTCTGTCCTCTTACATAACTACGTATTATTTGTACTCCATATTCATTCAATGTTTATATAATTAAAATCTTCGGATTCTAAACTTTCTATTTCGTCGCCTTTTGCTAAATTTTTGTACATATTTTGCGAGTTAAACCGCTTAAGCATTTCCGGTGACGGATTGTACTTATCAGAGCATATTACATTGGTTTTAAAATGGGTACTTATTCTTAACAGGGATGCATTCCCGATTTTTAATTTTGTACCATCTACTACTGAAAAATGTACTTTTTCGATACCCACGGTACTAAAAAATATTTTTTTTTTCAAAATTTAATTTATTGAAAAAAAAAGAAAAAACAAAAAGTCCCTGGCTATATTTGGTTGTGATTGGATAAAGGGGCGTGGCACCGCCCATACAACTTGAAGGCTATATCTCATTAACTATCAGAGGTATGAAGATGAGATTTGGTATATATGTTATTGGAGCAGTATTATTTACTGCCAGGGAGGAAGAAGGCGGTGCCACACCACTTTTTCAAAAATCGCTCTGACGGCTTTTCTAATAGACTGATTTATAAGATAATTTTAAAAAGTGGTACTGATGACCTGTTGTTAGTCACTGGCTGTACTTAGTTGTGATTGGATAAAGGAGCGTGGCAACGCCCACACAATTTTAAAGTAAAAAAGACTATATCTCATGAACTATCAGAGGTATGAAGATGTGATTTGTAACATATGTTGTTGTTGCAGTATGAATTGCAGTAATGGTGGAAGTGGGCTGTTCCACACCCCTTTTAAAACAAACAGTAATAACTGTAAAAATTCCACAGAATATTGCTGTTCGCCTAGAGATATGAACAGTAAGGTGGGCCAATTTTTGTATTCGCAAAAATCGTAACCAAAATCGGAATCTACGATGAATTGTAAGAAAATTTCACCAAAAAAACTTTGAGTCTAAAATCAATTCCTAGCTCGCGCTGGGAAGCATAAAGATTTCTGTTAGAGATTTTTTTTGTTTTTAAATGAGCACAATCCGAAAACTGCAGATATATATTTTTCGAGACCTCTGAGAGTTGGCATACGGAAATTAAGTTTTTAAAAATCATTTTTCAGAATATTGGGCGGGATCCAAAACAATGTCAAAAATATACTATTCTCTTCGTCTTGCTCTCCAAACATCAGAATGGTAGGTCTGACATAACTGAAAAATTGCTAGAAATATATCTCAACCTGAAATCTTTATGCTTCTCAGCGCGAACTAGGAATTGATTTTAGACATATAGTTTCTAAGTGAATTTTCTAAGAATTCATCGTACATTTCGATACTGGTATACGATTACCACATTTTTTTAGACGCGAACAAATTGTTCCGCCCTAATGAACATGCTAATTGGAACTTAATAAGTAAAAAGTGCCGAGGCGCTGCCCACGCACTTCAATAGTTAAATTTTTAAACTGTATCAAATAATGGTCCCTACAGCAGTTACTTTTCATTTACTTTTCAGGAGAGCAAATCGGTAATAAATCATACATATAGAAAAATAATGCAATATTCATTGTAGTTATACTGGAAAACACCTTTTGTTTTATTGGGGCACAATTAAAATTTTTTATAGTATGTCAGAGGCAACATTAGCAAACATTTGTAAATAACCAATGTATGGGGTAATTTTTTTTTTGACGTATAGAACTTCTGATAGTTATAAGTTTAAATCTAGCTGTCATACTAATAAAGTGTGATAGATTTTCTTTTAGTATACTGTGAAAAATCACCATGTAAAAACTACACAAGAACAACGTTTATAAATCTTGCAAATTTATTTTCAAAATGCACGTTCTGTTCGCTATACTTATGGACCCCTTTGTGAAGTTGAGGATGCATATAATGATCCATCTGAGCAGCTTATAGAAGCCATCGACGCTGTAGACGTAAGTGTGACATGGGACCTACATCTATATAAGATCTAACTGGTGGAAGAATTTGAGCCAGTGGACGATCAATTGATTTTTTTATTTATCATGTCGTTGCACATTATTTGAACGAGAAATGGTTCCAACACGAACCACTTTGTTAAGCCAAACGTTGGTGACCGAATTATCTCAAAAAATGGTAATATGAGTTCAATACAATAATAGTATTCCGGAATATTCTTGATCCGTGTGAGAAGAAAACATGACAAAAGAAGTTTTTATGGCTAAAGGAATGAAGCTTCAAACTGAATTTTCATTTGCGGTCAATAGGCGGAGAAGGCATAACAAAAGTGTTTTTTATGCCCAAAGAGATAGTTAGTATCCGCTACTACAGATCAAAAGAAAAATTAAATTTTGATCCTTAGCGAAATGTCTGTTTCAGATTTGTGGAAGAAGTGGGTTTTCACCCTACATACAGAAAAAACTTAATCTACATATCGGCACTATAGATATGACTTTGCTGATGAACTTTTTATTAGCATTTACAACAATAAAATGTAATTGGTTAACTTCCATTTTAAGGAGTTACTTCAAATAAGTTATATAAGTTAATAAAATGTGAAATATATTACAAGTTAATTTGCAATAGCGAAGCATTGCCGGGCCCACTAGTTCTTTATATTTGAAACTTTATGGCAAATATCGTCATTTGTTGCTGTTTTTAATTCTAATAGATCGGCTAAGGCTCTATATTGATTATTTATCGAATTAAAGTTCTTGCATTCGTTTGGAAACATTTTCACCAAAAATAGAACAATACTTTCGGTTTCTTCTGAAAATTTCGAAAACCGCTTCAACATATCATCATCAAAATTTATTTTAGTTCTAAGAACATCACACAATTTCATACAATTTTTTTTTGCACCTTCTTTAAATTTTAAAACAATTTCCTTGTTTATTTCGTTTGTAACCATGTATCGTTCTGCAACTGTACCACGGTGCAAATCATCAATAATGATATGATTTCGGTTGAGGACTAATTCAGATATTTTATAATTATCTAAGATATATTTTTTTACAAATTTCGCGCTATTTGGCGAAATAAGAACTCGCCCGATTGATAAAATGTTAAAATCGAAGATTTTTGAAATTGTACCAAATGAGTCGCGGTAGTACCATGGTACTTTTAAAGACGAAAATGTACCAAAAAAGTACAATTGTACCAATTTGTGCATCCCTGATTCTTAATAATGCCTCCAAAAGCTCATACTGAATTTTGTTGCGTATTTTAGTTTTGGTGGTGTTCATTACTGAGAATACTCTCTCCACGCAAGCATTACTAGTTGGCACGCAGAGCATATTCAAAACCATTTCAGGCAATTCCTTTAATGGTTGATTGCCTGCTGCATCCTGGTAGGAATAAATTTTAGGCCAAGCTGAGTTTAGATGGGAAAGGGTGTCATCGCCGAAAATATTTTTCCAATTCGCGAATGGCATTTTCCTCCACTGAGATTCGTATAAATCGATAGGAACTCCTTCTCTAAGGATAAAGCCTGTCCTTAGCCTAATTGGTAAAATAGATCCAAAACTTGATTGGCCTACGGGATTACAGCATATATTTATAGAAATTTTTTTGAATGTTTTTAAAAACAGTAAATTTGGTGGAAACCTTTGCAGCATTTGCAGTAGAAGAGATATAGGATAAGAGAAACATGTTTTTTTTTTAAATTCTGTGTTTCAAATTCTGACAGAGATTTAATTTCTTCTTCAAATTCAAATCCGAAATCAATAACTTCTAGTGGCAAAAATCCTGAATCCGTATCCACTAATTTTCTACCTTCTCTATGTCATCTTCATTCTGCAAATGAGCAACAACTGCCGGTTTAAGCATTCTTGCAGTCAATGAAAGAAGCGTGACATGAAGTTTCTCGTACATGGTTCCACCGTCCAATTTGTCACTTTGGAAATCAAGGTTTAATCTATTCATATCATTAAGAATAGGTGATATAAACAATAAATAAACTTTGTTTTCCTCTTTGCACATTATCTATATATATAAAAATGGTGGCAAAAATGTATATTAATTCATCAATTGAAAACGGCTGGGCCGATTTTGCTCAAACTTTTTTCAGTTGTTCGTTATTGCAAGGAGAAGGTTTATGGGAAAGAAAATTTTGGCAAAATTTTCCGAAAAAGTCGAAAAATTGGAAAAATCGAGAATTGCCTTTTTGTATGGATTTTACAGAATGGCATTTCGAATAGAAAAATGGAAAATTTTTGTTGAAAAATTCGAAAAATTTAAAATTTTTTTTTACGAAATTTTGCATATTATCGTATGACTTTATAGTTTTGGACGATGTAAAAATTTCGGATAATTATTCCGAAATGACTTTCCGAATAAGAAAATAGAAAAATTCCACAAAATCATTATCAGAGCAGACAAGAGACCCTCTGGATGCCATGTAAGACAATTCAATGCTCCCACTATAATGAAGACGCATGGGTGATTGTTGCGGAGAATGTGGAATCACGCGATATTGTTCTCAAGCTTCGAAATGGTAGACAAGTTGGACGAGATGGCTGACGACATTTGCACAGAGTTCGCACGACAACATCTTATTTCGATCTTAAAATTATCTTCTGATCAAAGACATGTGCGTGCTAATGTGCGGCAGTCTACTGTCGAAATTGGGAATACCAGCGCCAAATCGTTCAGAGTCCGAACAAATGTGAGCAATTTTAATATCTTCTGCATAAGCATAATGCATTGGTCCGATTGTTCAAAATCGCATTAAATACAATGTATTATGACGTCCACAAAATCATTATCAGAGCAGACAAGAGACCCTCTGGATGCCATGTAAGACAATTCAATGCTCCCACTATAATGAAGACGCATGGGTGATTGTTGCGGAGAGTGTGGAATCACGCGATATTGTTCTCAAGCTTCGAAATGGTAGACAAGTTGGACGAGATGGCTGACGACATTTGCACAGAGTTCGCACGACAACATCTAATTTCGATCTTAAAATTATCTTCTGATCATAGACATGTGCGTGCTAATGTGCGGCAGTCTACTGTCGAAATTGAGAATACCAGCGCCAAATCGTTCAGAGTCCGAACAAATGTGGCGCCCTTAACTGCCGAGCAAACGAACGTGTACGATTTAATGATGAAGGTTGTTGACGATGGAACGGAAGCATTTACTTTCTCGATGATCTCGGTGGGACAGGCATAGAGTTTCTCTCCCGGGATTTCCCGGGCGGGAATTCCAGGGATTTCCGGTCATTTTTAATTCCCGGTTTCCCGGGAAATTCGTCCGGGATTCCCGGGAAATTAAAACACATTTAGCAGATCAAATTTTAAAAGCTTTAAAGAAGCGAATTGAAGAAAGAAGGGGCAAGCGACTTTATACTTTAGTGAAGTATCTTAAAGATCCAACAGTATTTGATAAGAATGCTAATAACTTATTTCAAACTGCTTCAAAACAAAATGTGATCGCGTACTCTAAACAAATTTATACTCGTCTTTTTAAAGAAGACGTTATCGACGAAGTTCTGGAATCGGACGAAATCGGACTGATGCCAAAACAAATGCAATATTGCATCAAGTAATAGACTACTTAATTACTCGATAAAAAAGGATTTACGATTTTACGAAGCAAGTGGAAATGCAACGGAAAATGTCACCATTTTCTAGAATGCTCTTCTGACAATAAGGCCAACATGAGTGAGAGAAACAGACTGTCTGATGGAACTATTAACGCTCTTTTTGTTTTAAAAACGTATTTTCAAAATGACAAATTAACTTTTATTGTTTAACAAATATTTTTATATACATACACATTAAAATGAATGTTTTTCGTTTGTAATGTTTTTGTTTTAGTTGCAGCTCTTACTATATTATCTCATACTGCCAAACTTAAAATAATTAACATAGTTTGTCTTGTTTTTCTACTGCGCGAAAATTCCCGGGAATTCCCGGGATCCCGGGAAAGGCAAAAATTTTTCCCGGTTTCCCGGGAAATGAAAAGTCCGGGAAAAAGAGAAACTCTAGACAGGCAAGACATTCGTAATTTCTTTGATTCTGGCAACAATTCGGTCAAGATCGCAATTGAGTTAGCTGTTGCATCCTCTGGTATTGCATCCACATTGGTGAAAGGCGGTCGAACTGCACATTCCGCTTTCTTCTCATGGTTGACAAGACAACGTGTAGCGAAATTGTTGCGAGAATGCTAAATCATTATTTGGAATGAATGCACGATGGCGCATAAACGAGCATCGGAGGCAGATGACCGAACGATGAATAATTTTCGAAGTCATTTAACGAGAATGAGGCGACCAACTATTCGACAGAATTTTTGAACTCTTTAGATGTGCCAGTTGTGCATAATTTGCAGCAGAAGGTGGGATCGATCATGATCTTTTTTCGGAATCTGATTCATTCGAAATTGTAATTAATGCAACGATCATCAAGGGCATATGCAAAGGAGAGGAAGTCCTTATCCCTCGAATCTATTATTCCAACCGATCTTCCCTACCAATTCAACTCCCCATTGGATTGGCTTTTGCGATAACAATCCATAAATCGTAAGGCCAATCATTGGATATTTGTGGAATCAACCTCGAATTTCCCTGCTTTTAACACGGTCAGCTGTGCGTTGTCTGTGCGTGTTGGCAAACAGTCTGCATTGTTTGTTTTTACGCCGGAAACAAATCGAAAAACATTGTATATCAGATCGCTCTTCACAGATCTCGATTAAATTCAAGTAAATCAGATTAAAACTTGAACTATCTGTGTTTTACAATTGTATAAAGGCGTTACCTTAGGAGCGAGACAAAGTCCAAAGTTGTATGGCAGAACAACATTTGCCGGGTCAGCTAGTATGGTATATTAATTCAGCTGTTTTTTCTGCTTCTGCTGTTGATATAATTGAGAAGTGATATTTGAGTTCCACCCATTGTTCAAGGATCCGCTTCACAGCAAAACCATATGACAACCATCTGGTAGAAGAAATTTGAACCGGTTGCTTAAACTTGTTGAAATCGGTACCGGTATTGATTAAATCAAAAGCGCGCTTGTATTTTATTGTACGTAAAGGGCTATTGCTGAAGTAGTTGAATGTTTCTCTTACCAAAAATTCAATATCGGGTGTAAATTGTTTTGACGCTTCTGAACAGCACAGGTGTATAGAGTGACAGGTACATTTTATTAGCATCAAATTTGGATTGTCCATCTTCAAATGGGTATACAAACTATTTTTTCGGCCACATAAATGTACCAATTGCCAACATATTTTTTTGGCTTAGACCTGTATTTTTTAGGTAGTTCATTAAGCCTTCGTATAGTTTATTAGCAGTTGCTTCCTCCACTAAGAATATCCCCAAAAAATCTGTCGTTATTTGGGTTATAATTTCGTTGAAATACCGGATACAACTGCTCATCCAATTGTTCTTCGATATGTCGGTTGACTCGGCAACTATAAGTGAGTATTTTTTATCCCCAATACTCTTTACTAATTCCGATAGAATGGCTGGAGCCACTACATGCTTAATTATAGCACTGCATTTGGTACGGTGCAACCGTAGATTTTCAAACGGATTGTCTTTAATTGAAAACGATTTTATCAAATTTGTTAAGTGATCCACTGATGTTATCGAGGAGTGCTTAGCAACAAAAACCGCAAGCCTTATGACCAACATTTTTGTTTCATTTGTCGCAGAGACTACACCTGCAAACATTTGTTTAAGTAATCTATATATAACCAGTACAGAAATTTCAGTCAGGTAAACTGACTGAAAAGCAGATCGACACCTACCACCTCTTTGTCGACTACAAAGCTGCGTTCGACTCTCCGATAAGGAATAGGCTTTATGAGGCCATGTCTGAGTTTGGTATTCCTGCAAAGCTGATTCGACTTTGCAAATGTACCTTAGACAACACCAAATCCTCGGTCAAGATTGGTAAGGATCAGTCTGAACCATTCAACACGGAAAGAGGTCTCAGGCAGGGCGATAGCCTGTCCTGTACACTATTTAACATAGTTATGGAGAAGGTGATGAGAAAGGCTGGTATCAACATGTCTGGCACCATATTCCACAAAAGCCACATGCCACTAGCCTACGCCGATGATATAGATATCATTGGCCGAAATCTGCGGGATGTTACTGCAGTTTTCTCATCGCTAGAAAAGGAGTCAGCAAAAATGGGTTTAGCGGTCAACGAGGACAAAACAAAAATAATGATTTCGACGAACAAAGAGTCCTCTCGATGGGGACGCACCGTGAACGTTGACAATTATTGTTTTGAGGTAGTCGACGAATTTACCTACCTCGGATCTTCCGTCAACAAGATGAATAATGTCAGCCAAGAAATTAAACGGAGAATAGTGCTAGCCAATAGATGTTTCTACGGACTTCGGCAGCACTTTAGTAACACCACCTTCTCTCGGAATACTAAGAAACAGCTATACCAGGTGCTTATCTTACCTGTTCTGTTGTATGGTGCCGAATCATGGGTGCTAACTACAACGGACATACAAAACCTGGGAGTATTCGAGAGAAAAGTACTCCGAAAAATATATGGACCTATCTGTGTCGAAGGCCAGTTTCGCCATCGGATGAACCATGAGCTGTATGAGCTTTACCACGACATCGACGTAGCTAAAAGAGTCAGAATCCAACGACTTCGATGGCTGGGACATGTTGCCAGGATGGATGTAAATGCTCCAGCGAGAAAGGTGTTTGAAGGCGAACCTGAAGGACGGCGCAGAGCAGGGAGACCCAAACTCCGTTGGAAGGACCAAGTGGTAGGCGATGTGCCATCATCTGGTAGGACTAACTGGAGAACACACGCAGAAGACCGAAGCGTGTGGAATTCTTTATTACTTCAGGCCTCAAATTTATGAACTACGTTTCGTAAATTGTAATTGGCCACTTAAGTAAGTAAGTAAACTGACTGATAAATACCATCACCCAATACAAGATATTGTTTAAGTCTTGAGTAATGGAAATTTTAAGATTTTTAAAATAAAATTATTATTAGTATTATTATTTTTCTGCATGTAGATCAAAAACATACAAAATTTGACCTATTTGTACAAAAGGTACAATTAGAGGCAGCACAACGTGTCTTATTTTTTTCGTAAGTCAAAGTTCAATCATAGCTTACCTTGGCAAAATTTGTCTGAATTTAGTGTACATACAAAAATGATACGTATGTTAAGGAGAAATATTCCATATATTTATATGTGACGTACCAGAAGGGGTGTGCCAAATAGTTAGGGTTGCTGAGGCTTTGCCTCCTATTACAAGATAAATTAACTGACTAAATTTGATTATCCCCCAGGTGCCGGTTTAGAAGTTATGGAAGAAATATAAATTTTCCAAACAAACTCATTTTATATGGGAGTTACCAGAAGTGGTATCCGATATAGTCCATATTTATTTCTGATTAAAATCTTCATAACCGTAGACCTTACGCAAAATTTTACTGAATTCAGTGTACTTACAAAAAAGATATGTATGTGAGACTATGGGGTGGGTTCGGTCATTTGTTTGGAAGGTATCAACAGAGGTGTGTCAAATAGTTAGATTTTCTGAGGTTTTGCCTTCTATCAGAAGATAAATTTACTTAAGATAAATTTACCGATCAATTTTCATTACCCCCCAAGTGTCCGTTTGGAAGTTATGGGAGAAATATTAATTTTCCAAAAATAGGTAATTTTGAATAGGAGGTACCAGAAGGCTTGAACCGATATAGTCCATGTTCATTCCTGAGTCTAATTTTCACAAGCGAACATCATACGCAAAATTTGAGTGAATTCACTTTACTTACAAAAAAGATATGTATGTGAGACTATGGAGGTGGGCTTGGTCATTTGTATGGGAGGTACCAGAAGGGGTGTGTCAAATAGTTAGGCTCTCAGAGGTTTCGCCACCTATCACAACATAAATTTATCGACAAATATTCATTACCCCCCAAGTGTCCGTTGGTAAGTTATGGGAGAAATATTAATTTTCCAAAAATAGGTAATTTTGTATGGGAGGTACCAGAAGGCGTGAACCGATATAGTCCATATTCGTTCCTAATTCAACTTTTCATAAGCGAACATCACACGCAAAATTTGAGTGAATTCGGTTTACTAACAAAAAAGATATGTATGTAAAAGTATGAGGGTCAATTGGGTCATTTGTATGGGAGGTACCAGAATGGGTGGGGCAAAGGTTTCGGTTTTCTTAGGGTTTGTCAACTTTTGCAAGATAAATAAACTGACCAAATTCAAACATCCTCCAGTTGTCCGTTTGGAAGTTATGGAAGAAATATTAATTTTCCAAAAATAGGTAATTTTGTATGGGAGGTACCAGAAGGGGTGGGGCTATTCAGCCCATTTACAATCCCATAAGTTCGTTTTCAAAAATATTTATACTGATAAATTTTCATACCGATCCGTTTAAGATTACTCGAGTTATCCTGCTGACCAGTCATCCAGCCAGCCAGCCAGCCTGCCAGACAGACGGACATAGCTCTTAAAAAGTCCTGAAACGAATTTGGTCTTAAGATACTTGGGGTCTAACTCGTCTCCTTTAATGCGTTACACTTTTTTTCGGATCAAATGATATATACCCTCATCCCTAAGGGTGATGGTATAAAAATGGTGGCAAAAATGTATAGTAATTCATCAATTGGGAACGGCTGGGCCGATTTTGCTCAAACTTTTTTTCAGTTGTTCGTTATTGCTAGGAGCAGGTTTATGTGAAAGAAAATTTTGGGAAAATCTTCCGGAAAAGTCGGAAAATTGGAAAAATCGAAAATTGCCTATTTGTATGGAATTTTGTGTGCAATTGTTACAGAATGGCTTTTCGAATAGAAAAATGGAAAATTATTGTTGAAAAATGCGGAAAATTGCGGAAAAATTCAAAAAATTTGAATCTGTTTTTTCGACGAAATTTTGCATATTATCATATGATTTGATAATTTTGGACGATTTAACAGTGAAAAATTTTGGATAATTATTCCGAAATGACTTTCCGAAAGGAAACATAGACAAATTCTCGGTGGAAAACTCAGAAAATTCCGGAAAAACTCGAAAAATTTGGATTTTCTCGGAAACATTTTGCATCGCAAATTAAATTTTTGTATAACATTTTGTGTGCAATTGTTCCACAGTGGCTTTTCGGTTGAAAAAATAGACAATTTTTGTTGGAAAATTATGGAAAAATTCCGAAAATTTGAATTTTTTTTTCGACGAAATTTTACATTTTATTGTGTTTTGAGAATTTTGCATGATTTAAATGTGAAATTTTATGATAATCATTCCAAAATGAATTTTCGAATGGAAAAATAGAAAAATTCTTGGTGGAAAATTTGGAAAATTCTGGAAAAAACTCGAAAAATTTGGATTTTCATTGTATCGCTTGATTTGTTGATTTTAGACGACGTTAAGGTGGAAAATTCGTGTGATCCTTGGAAAAATTAGGTTTTTTGTGAAATCTATATGTATGAAAACGGTGTGTAGTAATTCATCAAGAGAGAACGACTGGCCTCTTTTCCTCAATTTGTATTTAATTGTTCGTAATTGGTATTAGGTTTTTTACAAGATAGTTGTGGAAAAATCCTTCGCAAAAGTCGGGAAATTGGAAAAATCGAAAATTGTTTTTTTGTATGGAATTTTGTGTGCAGTTGTTACGGAATAGTTTTTCGAATGGAAAAATAGAAAATTCTTAGGCAAAAATTCAAAAAATTCCGGAAGTGCAAAAAATTTGTTTTTTTTATCGACAAAATTTTGCAATATTCACATGATTTGATGGTTTTGAACGATGTTAGGTTAAATGTTGGTTGGTAACGAGGTACATAATATTTGGATAAAAAATCCGTCGAACCCGACGGGATGTGCGGCAATTTGCTTTCGACGTTGGGAATGCCAGCGCCAAATCATTCGATGCAAGATGCATTAGATCGCGAATTTTAACGGGAGCAAGACTTTAATCCAGATGAGCTGACCGGAAGAGATCGGACAAATTTGCTGCTGTTAAATACCGAGTACAAGATGAAACTAGAGGCATTTACTTTCTCGATGCTCCGACTGGGACAGCCAAGACATTTTTATGTCGATTCCGGAAACAATTTGGTTAAGATCTCAAATAACGTTAGCCGCTACACCCTCTGGCATACCTGCCACATTGTTGGAAGGCATTCGAACTGCAAATTCCGCTTAAAAACTGTCGAAGAATCTTAATACGGTTGAAAAGCCAAAGCACACAATGACCAAGAATTAGATGCGGGAGTGTCAAATAAACATTTCGGATGAATGCGCGATAACGAATAAACGAGCTTTGGAAGTAGTTAACTGAACGATAAAGGATTTACGACGGAATTTAAAACGATTTGGTGGGGCTACGATTTTGCTCAAAATGTCTAATGCTGCTGATTTACTAAAACCATGCTTGAATACGTCGTCAATGTCAAGAAGTTGTAATTGACCCAAAAATTAGGGGCCTATTCCAGAACCTCCCATCTTCTGCTGAATTCCTGAAACAACTGCTAGCGCTTGGCAATGGGCAAATTCGGGTCGATGTTTCGATTGAATTGATATCGTTCCCCGCAAATTTTTGCCAGTTCACATAGTTGAAAAAGTAACTCATGACATTGCACAAAATTATAAAAATCTCGATTTGATTAATTCACGGGCAGTATGTTACTAGCAGCGAAGAATAAAGATATCAATAGCTAGAATTTCAAATTAGAAAGTTAAATCGCTTGAGAACTGCATTCGTACAAATCTGTTTACAGCGTGACCGTAGAGGATGAAGCGACCAACAATCCGACCGAATTTTACACAAGCTTAATGTGCCGTATAATTTACAGATAAAGGTGAGATCGATCATAATCATGTTGCGGAATCTGAATCAACCGAAATTGTGCAACGGTACGGTCAAGAATCTGATAAAAAAAATATGATTTCAGACATCAAGAACAAATTCAAAGAAGAGGAAGTCCTTTCTTACGAATCTGATAATTCTAACCGATCATCCATTCCAATTCCCCGACGACAATCAATAAATCGCAAGGCCAATTGTTGGAACTATGTGAGATTAATCTCGAACTTCCCTGTTTTACGTGCGGTCAGCTGAACGTTGGCTTTTCGAGTTTTATAGAACAGCAGTCGTTGTTAGTTTTTGTGGCGGAAATCTAATCGAAAAACTTTGTTTATCAAACATTCTCTACTGAGTTTATCTGAAGGCATAAAATTGGGGCGAGACGAAGTTCGCCGGGGCCGCTAGTACGATGTAACAAATACGCTTACCAACAACGTTATTCCTGTCGCTGTAGGAACACTGGCCGACCTTGATTTAAACTTTGTCACAGCCATATAATTTGTTTTGGTCGGCGGATCCCTCTTTGTTTATAGGAGGCAACTTAGTCTACTAGTAGACGAGTCAATAGGCTGAAGTTCAAATTCGTCGCTATAGGCTCAATTGTTTGTTAGCTTACGAGAAGCTCTGCCATACATTTTTTAATACTTTTTAATACATTTTACATCGACTCATCCTCAAACCGCACTCTGCCAGGCTAACATATGTAACTGGGACAGCTGTTCATACCAAAATTAGTGTAGTTGTTACACGTTTAAAAGTCTTAAGTCTTGTCTATTTTACCAAAATTTTATCTGATTTGTAAACATTCATAATATTGCTAAAAAAAAAAAAACAACAGCAGAAATATTCAGGTTAACAAGTATTTAGCCTCTGCTTCAAAAATGTTTGATTCACAATAAATTGGCCTACTAGATACCAATCCGTAGCAGTTTTTTTTTGACTTGTATATATGGTTACAAAGTTGAGACTACTCCAACACAATAACCAACAATTGTAATGTGGAAAGTTTATGTTAGTGAACAAAGGTTAACGATTTGGCGTAATTAAATTTCTGCGAATTCGAATTGAATTCCAATTCGCAGCTAAATTTGTATTTATTTTATTTTTTGCTTAATTGAAGATTTATTTGGTTCAATCAATATGTAGATTTGTTGCCTTTTTGTACATTTAATTTGTTCTTCAACTTCATTTGCCCCTCCTCTGCATACTTGCAATGTGAAATTTGTAAAATTGATTTCGTTTCTCGTGAGGCAAGAGGTGGTGGTGGATTTGCGATTTCAATTGCTTGCAGAGCAAAAATATACTTTAGTATCCGGAGAATTCATTATCTCCATCAAGGGAGGAATGACAGATACGTATGTACAACGCCAGTAGGAGTGTATAAAGAATTGCCTTGGCATGTAGCAACTGCATAAACATTGAGATGGCGGCTGTGAGAGATACGGCGGCAACAGCGGATACCGAAGGTCCGTTACAAAATCAATTAATTAATTGCTAAAATTAAGAGCTTTAATTACATTAAACGACATTCGTGCAACAATTGCCAATTGTCCACCTTGCTGTGAACACATTCGATTCACAATCATCCGTGTTAAAAAACACTGATAGTATGACTGGTCAAGACGACGATTAAATATCCTACATCAGCCAAAACGGAACGTACGCACATAGAAATATTATCTGTTTGGGTATGAGAATGTGAACCAGAGACTAACCATAGACTATATGCTTTGAACCAAACATGCCTATTCAGGTAAACGTGTTTATAACTTACTTCGAATATATAGAGGTTTCACACCTTCCACCTTTGTGACTCGACTAAACACAAGTTTCAACAAAAGACCCGATATTATTGCATATAATTTTTCTGTTGCCGTGGGGGTGCCACTTCCTCGTCCATTATACATATATTTGTAACAAAGCAACCATCACAAACATTAGTTTGTCTAGCTGTCAAAGTGCTGTAGACATTGGGAGATAAATATTTATTTGGATGGAAATATACATGTCCATTAGACCGTCTCATTTTTTATACTTTTTTCGAAATTCCTTCATGAACATCGATTTTCATAATTCATAGCATCGCAACTTAAGATTTTCAAAACTAATTTAGATTTTTTTTTTTAATTTTTGCTTACCTTTTCGTATATAAAAATTGAACGGGGCAAAATTTGTATATTCTATGAATGCAGTATAGTAGCAAATTCTATAATAAAGATTTTGGTGTAAATAACAGTAGCATTCTGTGAAGAAAAACTGCAGTTTAAGTTAAAATGATGAAATTAATAAAGTTGTTTATTTCCTCGAATTTCATAAATACATTATTATAAAGTAAGAACAGATTGATTTTGGTTTTTTATTTTTTCAAATTTGCTAAAATTGTACTTTTGTTGGAGTTTGGATGCGTTTTGTGAAAATGCTCGATGACTTGAATCAAATCATTCTGCTCACTGTTTCTCATCACTAGTGTGTTGTTGACGGTTTTTAGAAGCCCAATCGCGAGCTCCGCGGGGTCGTTCACTACTGTTAAGTTTATTACAAACTGTTAAATTTTTTTCAAATTTTCATTTTCGCGGCAACAGGAAGATGGACTTTGAATAAAGTCATAATTGATTCCAATAATATCAAAAAACATTTTTGTGTTCTCTGACACCGATTTTGAGATTTGCTTCTTTGAAAAAACACTTATAACGAAACAAATTTCGTCCAACGTATTTAGTGAATGTATTGGATCAAAACAAGATGAGCCAATCGCTACTTCACTTAAATACCATAAGTGGCGTGACATTATTTTCAGAGCAGCCTCCACCACAGAAAAATTTAGTTTGCTGTATTGCTGAATTTGTTGTATCAAAAAAATATCGTTTGAAGCAGCGTTTGTTGCAAACGTGCACTTAAACCAATGTTCAACGTAAATTTTGACCAGAAAAATATTGAATTCAGTGAGACCACGCAACTCATCATCTAAACAAAAAAAATAAATACTTTAATTTTATTTTCGAAGCTTGTAAAATAATTTTAATGTACCTATCTGTTTAATTTGGTTTCGAAATGAGGCTGTAAATACCGCGGGACATAAATCTAGCACGGTGCAATGCTCCAGGAAAGATCTAGCGAGTTCCATTTCGATTTAAATTTCACGATAAGACTTATGTCTGGTGACGTGCTTTTTTGACGTTCATTTTCACAAAACGCATCTAAACTCCAACAAAAGTACAATTTTAGCAAATTTTAAAAAATAAAAAACCAAAATCAATCTGTTCTTACTTTATAATAATGTATTTATGAAATTCAAGGAAATAAACAACTTTATTAATTTCATCATTTTAACTTAAACTGCAGTTTTTCTTCACAGAATGCTACTGATATTTACACCAAAATCTATATTATAAAATTTCCTACCGTACTGCATTTACAGAATATAAAAATTTTGCCCCGTTCAATTTTTATATACGAAAATGTAAGCAAAATTTAAAAAAAAATTCTAAGTTAGTTTTGAAAATCTAAATTTGCGATGCTGTAAATAAAAAACCATAGCACAAAAGGGCAATGTTGCTTTAAGAAACATTTTGCAAATTTAATAAGCTTTCTAATGCATGTAATTAGGTTCAAATCCGTTAAAAACTGCTTGAGTTAGAGGCAAATTACCAAAGCAAGATATTTACATTTTTTGAGAAAAAGGCATTTTGTCTAAAAAAACGAAAAAACGATTTGAGAGACCAGTTCCCGTTCATCAATATTTAAGTGTTATACACCAAAATTCTTGGTTTTTAGAGTAGATTATGAAAATCGTAGAAAATGAAAAGTGAGACGGTCTAATGTCCATCTTATATTCCTTCATTATTAATTTAATTTCATACATTAGTATCAAACAACTCCTACAAAATTAAAAAACCCAAGATATAACGTCACATGTGACCCTGTAAGTTAAAAGGGACCTATGGGTCATAGGTACTATGTAAGGGCGAACCAATCCTTAAATGGAAAAAATACCCCGAAATACATTTCAAAATAGACTCAACAGTCGATATATATGTATCTGTTGGATAGATTTGATTTCTGAGACGCTATCTATCGTTGGTCTGACGAGTTAATAAAAGATAACAAAGATAAGGCGAATGGTTTTTTTTGTGGTTATGGACTATAATTTATAGTAAATTGTATTTTATGTTTTTTTTTATTGTAAACGCCTAATTGAAGCGAGGCATTTAGGAACCAGTTAGAATATTTGTCAGTTAGAAAATACAAGCTGATGCTGAACACCGAACCTAAACACCACCGTTACATGCATTTCGTTTTTAGTAAGATAACTCGTTAGCGATGTACAGAGCTGTAACGCTATTTCACTCCATGCTTTCAACATTTTTTATACAAGTTGCATTCTACATTATGAAAAGTTTTTTTTTTTACATTCTCAATGTGCTCTTTCCAACCTAAAAGTACTTTGACAGAGAACTTTTTAGTTGACAGCAACCTTTAATATTCAATCGTCTCTTTGCACTGCTTTCTATTAAAAGAAAATGTTACTTATTCTTAATGTTACTTAATCTCCATATTGTGTATTTGTCACTTGAACTTTGAAGAGCTTCTGGAATAGTTTAGAATGAATTGTATTTTCGTTTCCACGGAAATTTCTGGAGATTTGGTGTATTAAAAACATAAATGTTTCGTATTTTCTACGGATTCATAATTATCATTTACATTGCCTTTTCTTTTATAATACGTTGCAATTTCTTGTCAGTATTTACAGATGTATACATGCCATTGAAATAGTTATATAAAACAAGTTGAACCGGTCGCGTGGAGGACGAGATATAAAATTCCAACATAAGTTTCATAATATTTTCTTAATGGGAGGTTTTTTTTTAACCACAATACAATCGGAAAATGATCATTGCGGGAAGAAGACTTAAATTGGTTTGCCGCTCGGTTGTGTGACAATTTCCTAGACAACTTCGGTTCCTGGGCGATACCACGAATGTGTGTGCTAATGAGTAGATTAAAGACAGTGTTGCCACAAGAAATTTTTTTTTCCGACCAAATTTGTTTCTAAATCCTACCAAATTGGGTGAAAACCGACCAAAATTGTAACGAAAAAAAACAATATTTAATTTATAGAAAACTTTTATTAAATAAACAAAAATAATATAAATTCAGTCTATTATTTTAATTCTTTAAATAAAAATATATACAAAACTATATAAACAAATAAAATCTCTTATATATACAGAGATTTTGGAGATCATATTTGTCAGTAAATCCGAGATCATTTTTAACATATTTTCTGTTCACTACAGCTTATTCGGGGTTTTAAAGTCTTTTTTAGCTGACCATACAGTATGCGGACCTTTGTTCGTGATTAATTTTTTACAATGCATGATACTGTTAATGGTATTAATTTCAAGTTTATTTCTTAATTTAGATTTTATAAGATAAAAATTCTTTCAGCAGCGGCTGAACTATGTGGTAGTGAAAGTAAATTAAAGACAAATTTTACAAAATTTTCAAAACAATGTTCATTCATACCATTTTTTATAGCAGATACATTTTTCCAAAACATGTCTATACTTAAATCAGGAGAAAGAGATGTCTCACTAAGGCGCAATAAATTCCACTCTGTCACTATTAAATCTGGATCACATTCAACAAGACTAGAAAACTTTAAAATAAGAGGCAATATATCTAAGTTTTCCGAAGAAATTACTGTTGGGGGGCGTTATTATATTTAAAAGTTTAATGTCTTCGCGCTTAAAACCAAATCGATGTTTTAATTGATCCAAAAATTCAACATAGAAATTTAAAACGTAAGACTTAGGTTCATATATTTCAGTATCAGTTAAGTTCGCTTTTAAAAAAATTTCCGCTTTTGGACCAATGAAAATTTTTGAAATATCAATCAAATTTGCTTTATTTTTATAATCAATTTCAACATTATTGTTTTTATATTCTCTTTTTACAAAATTGCTTAGTATTAAAAGAAAATTTGTTTTAATACTCGCATATAAATACGGCAAACGGGAACTTTCATATAGTCTATAACTCCATAGATGGCGTTTTTTATTCAAAAATCTACCATAATCAGTTTGGGCCTACCATCCGACCAAAAGTAAAAAATTGAAATTCGTCCGACCAAATTTGGTAGAATTCTACCAAAACGGCAACACTGATTAAAGAGTCCGTATTGCTTGTAGTCCAGTACCCGAAGGTGGGCTTTATTATTCTTTGGTGGTGTGTTTTTCTTTTCTCATCTGAGCGCATTTTTATATCGTTTGTACTCTTTCTTGTACATTACTCAGTGTCTTCGCTCGCAGCCTTTGTTTTATTAAAAAGTTTTTGGCTATATATCAAAAAGTTCTCCATTGCACCATGGGGTTTTTCCCCTCTTAGTTTGTTGTCAGAACAATATACTTACAGAGTTTTATTGGGAGCATTTAATACTCTGTGCGCTGTGTTGTGCATATTCCCTATGCATCGTATCTCAGATGACAGTTCCGACAGTTGGATACATTTGCATGATTTTTTGTTGAAGGAAAATTTACGATTCATTCTTATGATTAGATAAATATTTGTCATCAATGGCATTTTATTTTCTGAATTATTCCTTTTGCATATGAAAAAAAATTCTCATCAGGTATTTCAGAAGTATAAGTCGTTGCATTTGCATCAGCACCCAATCATTTCGCCTCATTTGTAAGGATTTTATAAGACTCCTTATAAGAGCACTACGATGAATGGTCTTTGTACTTTGATACAAGATTTCGCTCCAAGATGCATCAACTATGCAACCGAACAAATACTGGACCCGATCAGCTTTAGATTGATCACAACGCTGTACCTGTTTATGTATTCTTAGTTCTGCGTGTGTTCTGCCAAGCTTTTAGGGCAATTACGCCTGGTATTGCTCTCGATTTGTATCCACAAAACTTTCCCTCCGACTACTGTCAGAAGAATGCAAAAAGTGGCAGCTACCATTTTGTTATGGTTGATCAGAAGAAACTTGAGCAGTCACCGATTTTTCTATTAAATTCAGATTTTTTCGCTCTTCCCATGTTGCCATTAGCTAAGTGATTTGCGCTCGTTTCACTCGATATGGTATTTACATTTAATTGACACCTTCTCATCTAAAGTGCATATATATTTCCTTGGACGATATCTGAACTAGTGCACAATATTGCCTCTATTGCTGAAAGCACAGTACATTAGACCGGGTCGGTCCCCATACAAAATTTTTTTTTCTCCAAAGTCGAGGGCAAATATTAAAGATAACCTCGAGACAACTTAAAAAAAATTTTTTTCCTCCCCCACCACCCGGAAAAACAACCATAATCGTTTTTTTTATCACTGCTTTTTTGTTTGTGGCTCAATCGTAACATACAAGGCATCGGTGTATTGGTCTCGACGAGTACTACATCTGTCCTATAGATGTCGCTGACATACGACATCATCTTGTAATGATGGCCTCATTTAGAGCAACTTCTACCCCTAAAATTTTAAAAAAAAATTTTGCTAGGATTAAAGCTCTTTAAAAACCAAGAACATTTTGCTTTGGAACTATACAGTTTTATTAAAAAACAAAACAGTTACGTATGAAAAGATGTATTTACAGCATCAACACTAATATGTTTTCCTGTTGTTTGCATTATTATCGCAAATTATAGCATACTTCTTAGCGATATCGAAAAAAATTAAATACAAGTTATTGCATACTTTTTTGCGCAAACAGTGTTTTCAAACATGCGGATGAAGGTATTCAGCGTCACCAAAATTCAAGCAACGAAATTATAAAGATACCTACTCCACAATGGAAGTATTAATAATAAAATATAGACATAATTTTGCACTTGTATTCTTCTCATGCAATTTGCCAAACTGAAAATGTGTGCGAAATGTAAGTGTATCAGCGTTTTGATTGACTTATCAAAATGAAAAATTTTTGCAAAACTAGATAGTCGTGAACGGAACTTGAGTCGCGCCAATATTTGCTGTAATTACATACATATCTTTGCTCTTTTTGGGATTTTATTTGTAATAAAAATTATATTTCGCCGGTAACTAGATTAAAAATGAATTATCGCAAGAAATTATTTAAATTTCTTTTCGATGTCGTTAAGACTTATGCAACAATTTGAGCTATGGAATAATTTTTATAAAGTATGCAATAATTTGCGATAATAAAGCAAACAACAGGAAAACATATTAGAGCTAATGCTGTAAATACATCTTTTGGTTTTTAAAGAGCTTTAATCCTAAGAAAAAATATTTTTAAATTTTTGGGGTAGAAATTGCTCTAAATGAGGCCATCATTACAAGATGATGTCGTATGTCAGCGACATCTATAGGACAAATGTAGTACTCGTCGAGACCAATACACCGATGCCTTGTATGTTACGATTGAGCCACAAACAAAAAAGCAGTGATAAAAAAAACGATTTTGGCTGATTTTCCGGGGGGTGGGGGAGGAAAAAAAATTTTTTTTTAAGTTGTCTCGAGGCTATCTTTAATATTTGCCCTCGACTTTAGAAATTTTTTTTCGTGACTCGGTCTACAGTACATTGTTGAATCCGAGTTTAAACTAAAGAGTATCCGCACGATTGTCGCGTGTACTAGTTCCAATTTCCATTAAAAATTCGAAAATGTTACAAACCCCATAACAAGTATGACGTTCCTTAGGATTCAGTGTAGTATAGAAATGCTCTGTGCCCTAGAACTGCGTATGAGCAAGTCCACATGCATGTAAGAATGGAGTAAAGGATAACATCAGCATCATAATCACCACGGTTGCTGCCGCCTGTGTCCAATGTAGGACGATAGATCAGTATACCCGTGTATTATTTGCTTTGTGGACACAGCATTGTAATTATTGGCGTTCGTGAGTTTGTAGCCAATACGTGTGTTAGTGTTGGCGGGATATTGTTAAACAACTCGACACAGATATAGATTAATTAACTCATTAAATGGATTTTTTCTAAAAGACGTGTATATAAAACTCACAAATGTGATGACATTGATTGAAATGTTGCAGTTTAAATTGTGCATAGAATATCACTGCAATGATTTAACCTTAATATAGTGTATACTAGACCTGGCGCAGCTAATATGGGGTTTTTTATTTTTTGGAATTTTAAATGTGGGTAGCGATTAAAATATGCGATTTGATGCCAAAATCGATGTAGCAAATTTTCAGGTTGATCGGATGCTGCCAACACGTGCCCCAATGAGGTCAAAGGTCAAAATTTTGAAAAACCACCAAAATACTGTTTTTTTACATTTTATCAATTGTTTTAATGATAAATTCTATAAATAAAAATACTATAAATAGAACATCATTTATAAATTGTAAATTAGTTATCAGTTTCATTAACTCTGAAGTACACTATGCGACAAGAATCAAATACATATATATAATTTATATAATAATTTATCGTATAATTGTAAATGTAATTATATTATAATTTATAATATAAATGTAAAACAGGTTAAGAAAGTCCAAGATTGGTGTTAAATGAAATATTTCCTTTTTGTGATAAAGTTAGAATCCTAACTCTAGACCAAAGTACATGTGCAACAATTTATTTGACTTTGCCCACGTGGACGTTCTCAAGCTTATTAGTATATAGCAAGAAAGAAACTTCTTAATACAGCAGCGAAAAAATGGGGGTGTTGAAGAAAAACACAATGATAGGAAGATGAAAAACGTCGAAAAGAAAATTATGAAGAAAAAATCGAACTTGGTTTAATTACTATATTCTAATGTAGTTCTTGGCCACACAGTGGCTATTTTTTGTGCACTTAATTTCATGTTCAGACTTAACTATGAAAAATTTTGAATTTGAGAGTGATGTATTGGGAGATGATATGCAGACGATGGATGAAAAACAGATTGATAACATTCCAAGTTGGTGAAATATGCCGATTCAAAAACGTGGAAAGAAAAATTTTATAGACGACAGAATGCTAGCTTGTATGGATGCCGGCAATATGTCATCTACATTAGATATACACTTCATCAGTGAAACTTCTAAAGCGTTAGTTCACAATATTAAGGATTTTCTTCTGAATTGCACAAGTTTGCATGATCAACGTTAAAAACATCGTCGGCGTCATGGCAAAGAAAGTAAATTTCAATGTAATTGAAAGTAAGTAAGGACCTCCCAGTCTATACAAAATCTTCACTGATTTAAAATTAAACTTATAAAATTAAGGAAAAAACATTATATCTATAGTAATTTTATTTAAAAAACTAATAAAATGCAATAAAAAGAGTTTTTTGGTGGATTTTAAAAAATGTTGACCTTTGACCTCATTGGGGCACGGGTTGGCACCATCCGATCAGCCTGAAAATTTGCTATACCAATTTTGGCATCAATTCTCATATTTTAATCGCTACCCACACTCAAGGTTCCAAAAAAACTTTTTAACGCCAGGTCTAGTGTATACATTTATAAAATCTTTATAATTATTGATGCAGCAGTCAAATTTTATTCTTGAATTGATTTATCTGTCGCTTTAATATGTATTTAACTAACGTAAGGTAAACGTTTTGCCGGTAGCTTTTATAAGATTACTAAAAACACTGCGTGACACAATTTGTGCCAATCGAAATTACATGAAGTTTTACCATGAATTACATCTATTTGGAATACGCTGAATTTAATATTGTAATTAATTTTTTATGTACGCAATTTTTTCTCTCGCAAATTAACAAAGTTGTGCTAGGGTTGACCTAGTTTTATGCGAACAATTTGTTACATTATAGCTAATGGAAGAGCGCCATTAACACTTTGTTCTTCCAAATTTAAATTATTGCTTTACATGGCAACGATGTTTTTCCTCAGGGACAAAAAAAAGTATCCATATAAAAATTAATTAATGGAAAAATTATAAACATTCTAAGAAAATTCAGATCATTTAAAAATATGTACTGTTTATGATAAATATTTTGAAAATGGTTAAACAAATTTTAGGACGTTTATTTAATTTGTGAACATCGTCGAATTTGGCTCCCAAACAAATGTGGGCCAACCTTAGACAATTGGTTCTACATGAAGCGATACCAAGCTACATGAAGCGTGATCCATGCGTAAGAGTGATCCAAACGTTTTATGAATACGGAAGGGCATACTGCGCATTGCGTATTTTTTACGGTCAACATAATCGCCCATCGGATTAAAAACATCAGTCGTTTCAAACCACTGGACTTTCTTATCTGAGGCTTCGTAAAAAGTATGGTTTATGCAGAGCTAACAAAATAAAATTATATGTTTTAATCTTCATCGAAAATTTTAATGCAGGCTTCTTGTGTTGTCTATGGGTAAGGGTCTATATTTTTACGGAGAATTTTTATTTTGAATACCGGCAGTACAGATTCATCCGCTTGTGTCATTACTAGGGTGTTCAAAACCGAAATCGAAAAACCGTAATCAGGTTTTTTTATTTAAAACCGTATGCCGGTTTTTGCAAAAGTGCCATTTTCGAAAAACCGGTTTAACCGAGTTTTTTCCTTCCGATACTCGGTTTTTTAAAATTGCTTTGTTACAACTCTAAAAGGAGTTATTGAAAAAGTAAAAATTTTAAAATTGAATTTGAAATTAATTTAGAGTAAACTTTTTACATTTTGTAACCGAGAAGCTTTGTAAAATTTTAAAAATCTTTTTACGTTTCATAAACGAGAATGCTTTTAGAAGCTTTGTAAAATTTAATTTCAAATTAATTTAGAAAAAATCTTTTTACACGTTATTTAAGTGGATCTACAATTCGAAGTAAATCTCGCCGACGACGATAGTGATGATGATGATGATGCGGTGAAATAGTGGAAGTCGAAAAATCATACGAGCTCATTAAAAACGTGTCGTAAATTATCGCAAAATTGTGGAAACATGTAACGAATTTAACAAGTCGAGGGAAAAACAAAGAAAATTGCAGAGCTATGTTTTACAGGAGCACAATAAAGAACTAAGGCTCATTGTCCATGTGAAACACCGGTGGAGCTCCTTATCTGCAATGATAGAACAGTTTCTAAGAATTAACCCATGTATCAACGATGCGCTTACAAGAAATAACAATTTTGAAAGATTTACGCTCAGCGCTTCGGCCTTTAGCCCTCGCAATTAAAAGATTATCAAATGATTTAGCGGCTCTAATCGACGCTGAAGGAGTATATGCGTTTATACTGAAACAGCTCAAAAATATAGACTCGGTATGCTCGGCAGCTGCGACACTAAATTATAGCATGATTTAAGGAAAGAAGAATACAAATATTGAATAGCCTAATTATATATCTTAGCTTCGGAAAATATCATACAAGCTCATCCTGTGTAAAGTATTCTAAAAAGACGGAAATGATAGAATATGCGAACGAACTTTTTTAAAGACTTTATCCTGCACTTTCCCCAACAACGGCAGAATCCCCTAATGGCAGTCTTTGCAACTATTTAAACAGGACAATAAATAACATCCAAAATCCACCAGTGAAAACCAATTGCAATGACACAAGACTATATGATGATTTAAACTATTTCGATAGTTTTAATAAAAGGACAGCATCCTTCTAAACGCGCTTTTGTCAATAAATCCAACTTTCACAATTAGTTAGTGCGTGTTTTCTGTATCAAGCTTTATAAAAACGAAACAGAAAAATATCTCAAAATTTAACACTTAAATTGCATACTATTTCTTAAATACTGTTTTAAAAAACAAAATTAAAAATATTCCAAAGATACTACTTTAAAAAATAAAATGAGAGATTCCAAAATTTTTAAAAAATTAAAAACACAAAATAAAAAAACACATTTCTTATTTTTTTAAACCAAATTATTTTTTTTATTTTTAACTTTTTAGGAAAACCCGAAAAAAACCGGTTAAACTTTTTTTTCAAATGCAGTATTCGAAATCCGAGTTTTCTAAAAAATCAATTTTCGAATAACTCGGAAACCGGGTTTTTGAAAAAAGGAGGTATTTGAACACTCAAGTAATACCCATCAACACAGTTAGAACCAGTACCTAGCATAGCTGGATCTTTGTTCTTCGAGATAGAGCTCAGTCATAAAACTTCTTGCCGACTGATGCTATTTGTTTTATTGATGGAGAAGCTTAACTAGTTAGATGAAAATATCTACCACTTCGAAATTATAGTTGTCAATGTTCACCCAGCGTCCGAAATGAGTAGATTCTTTATTCGTTAAACTAATAACTTACTTTTGTCCTCGTTCACTGTTAGACAAATTTTTGCTGATTCCTGTAAGTTTTCGGCTACTGTTGTATGTATAAACAAGAAGCATGTGACTTTAGTTAGTGTCACTCCTGTTTACATGAGTTTTTCTCATTATCACCTCCATTAGAATATTAAAGGGGTCACACGATAGGCTGTCGCCTTTTGTTAGGCCTCTTCTTCACTGAAGAATTTATGCCGTCCTCACAATTGCAGTCGTAGTTAAAGAAATGTTGAGCTGCGGATAAGTTCTGAAATTCTAAGTCTGTCTGTCCTCCGGTTACAAACGCTATTAGGTGAAAATAGGTGTAAAAGCTTCTATCCTCTAAGCGGAGGTTAAGTTCTCAGATGAGCAAGTACGGATAAACATTACTTTCACCTACCATACAAACTGTAAATTTTTTGGGGGTTAAAAATTCATAACAATATTCTCAGTTCATATTAACAATTCAAGCTCAGTATTTGATATGACAAAAATATTGAAAAAATGGATACGCGAGGCTAAAAGTAACGTCCACTTACCATACAAGCCCCCCCCCCCTTTTTGGGCGCTACAAATTTTAATCTATATATATAAAAATGGTGTAAAAAATATATAGTAATTCATCAATTGAGAACGGCTGGACCGATTTTGCTCAAATTTTTTTTCAGGTGTTTGTAATTGCTAGGAGAAGGTTTATGTGAAAGAAAATCCTCCGGAAAAGTCGGGAAATTGGAAAAATCTAAAATTGTTTTCGTGTATGGAATTTTGTGTGCAATTGTTACGAATGGCTTTTCGAATGGAAAAATAGAAAAATTTTGTTGGAAAATTCAGGAAAAATTCGAAAAATTTTATTTTTTTTTCGACGAAATTTTGCGTATTATCGTATGATTTATTTATTTTGGACGTTGTAACTGTGAAAAATTCGTTGTGATGCTTGGAAAATTTCGGATTATTGTGAAATCTATATGTATAACCAGTACAGAAATTTCAGTAAGGTAAACTGACTGATAAATACCATTACCCAATATAAGATATTGTTAAAGTTTTGGGTTATTGAAATTAATAGATTTTTATTAATATAAAATTACTTATGTGCCGGTTTGCAAGTTATGGGTGAACTATTAATTAGTCAAAAATAGGTAATTTTGTATGGGAGGTACCGGAAGGCGTGAACCGATACAGTCCATATTCATTCCTGAGTCCTATTTTCGTGAGCGAACATCGTACGCAAAACTTTTACTGAATTCAGTGTACTTACAAAATAGGAAAGTATGTAAAACTATGGGGGTTAATTCGGTCATTTGTATGGGAGGTACCAGAAGGAGTGTGGCAAAGGTTTCGGCTTTCTTAGGGATTGTCTACTATTGCAATATAAATAATCTGACCAAATTAAAATATCCTCCGGCAGTCTGTTTAGCAGCTATGCAATAAATATTAATTATCCAAAAATAAGTAATTTTGTATGGGAGGTACCAGAGGGTGGGGCAAATCTGCCTATTTACAATCCCATAAGTTCGTTTTGAAAAATATTAATACTGGTAAATTTTCGTACCGATCCTTTAAGGTTTACTCGAGTTATCCTTCTGACCAGCCAGACAGACGCACATAGCTCAATCGTCTTAAAAAGTTCTGAAACGAATTTGGTCTTAAGATACTTGGGGTCTAACTCGTCTCCTTTAATGCGTTACACTTTATTCGTATGAAATGATACATACCCTCATCCCTAAGGGTGATGGTATAAAAATGGTGTGAAAGGTGTATAGTAATTGATCAAGTGAGAACGGCTGGCATAATTTTTTTTTTAATTGTTTGTAAATGTTTTTATGCAAGAAAATTTTGGAAACATCCATCAAAAAAATCGGGAAATTGGACAAATCTAAAATTGCTTTTTTGTATAGAATTTTGTGTGCAATAAAAAAATTCTTAGGGAAAAACTCGGAAAAACGCAAAAAATTTAGTTATTTTATCGATGAAATTTTGGTAAAAAATTTTGGATAAATGTTGGTTGGAGAATTTAAAGAGATAAATAATATACATATACAAATATCCTATGCAATATTCATCAATTTGATCATTTTTTCGGATAGTGTATTTACATGCGAAAAATTTAGTTATCCAATTGGGTTGCAGGCATTCACTTCGTAACGTCTTTGTAGTTATTTAGGGAGAGTTATTTGCTTTTCTAATGCTTCCTATTAGACGATCAAACCTTAGATGACGTAATCGTCGTGCAATAATTAGTCAGACTATACACAGTCCATCCACGCCAAGGTGTATGCTTCTATCTTTGCTATCCTTCAATTCTCTACGTACTGTGGATGGTATTCTGTACGCCGCAATTCGGGAGGCTTGCCAAAACTTAAATGTTCTCGAAAACGGACTCAAGGCTTGGCGATTCTACCGTTTCTGCGTCAGCCATTCAAATTCGTTCATTGTTTGCGGTCATTGGAGTCACATGTCATCCTTCGAACCCGACCGGATGACGAATAAACGAGCTTTGGAAGTATGTAGTTGACCGAACGGTGAAGGATTTACGAGGCGATCTAAACGATTTAATGGGGCACGAAATCTACTGCAGGTGATTTACTTAAACCATACTTGAAATCGTCGTCAATGTCAAGAAGTTAAAATTGATCACGAACATAAGAGTCGCATTGCAGAACCTCGTCTGCGGAATTCTCGAAAAAACTGCTGGAGCTTGGCAATGGCTAAATTTGTGTTGATGTTTCGACTGAATTTATATCTTCCTCTGCGAATTTTTCGAGTTCACATAGTCGGAAGAGCAACTCATCACATTGCAGAATATAATCAAAATCTCGATTGGATTAATTAATGGGCAGTACTAGCAGCGAAGAATAAAGACATCGACTGCTTGAATTTCATTTTAGAAAGTTAAATCGCTGGAGAACTGTATTCGAACAAATCTGTTTACAGCATGACCAACGAGGAAAAAGTGACCAACAATTCGACCGAATTTTTCAAATCGCTTGATGTGCCGCATTATTTACAGATGATATTGCGGAATCTGAATCAACCGAAATTGTGCAACGGTACGCGGTTGTCTGTCAAGAATCTGATAAACAATGTGATTTAACCGACGATCATCAAGAACAAATTCAAAGAAAAGGAAGTCCTTATCTTACGAATCAGATAATTCCAACTGATCATCCATTCAAAATCCCCGATGATAATCATTAATCGCAAGGCCAATCGTTGGAAGTATGTGGGATTAATCTCGAATTTCCCTGTTTTACGTGCGGCCAGCTGAACGTTGAACGTCCTTTTATCCACAAAGCCGACGTAAAGCTTTCTTAACAATTTATTTAGACTTTGCAGTTTTTTACATTTAAATCCTACAAATATTCTACAATCTAATCGTTAGAAAGACTCAGTCATTCATTACCTATATGGAATATCATCAACAAAGTTTGTCTGAAGAAAAGTATTTGGTAGACAAAGAGGACTAGATAATCAAACGAAGATTGAATTAAAGTATCCCTTTATCGCCTGAACGAACTAAAAAAAAAATATCCAACCAACTTTCAAAAGCGTCACTTTTCATGGGAATATCTTGCGAAAACAAATTCGCCTCACGCATTACAGGGAGGCCAGAGAAAAACGACATTAATCACTAAAAATATTTACCTACATCATTTTATCTGGGATCCTGACGAACAGCGCATTGTTTCCCAGCGACGTTCAAAGTTCATACACATTTTGATATTATAATGCGTTTAACCTTTAAAAGGTTAGAGCCAATAAACGGCTTTTATTAACTTCTCCAAAAGTATCGACGCACAGTGGCTGATAATCGTTTTTCATTGGCCAAAATTTTGTAACTTTTGAGCCGATCAAAATATTGAAGTAATTTTTTTTTAATGGTTAGATATTTAGTTCAGCTTGACTCCGTTTTAATTACATTTAAATTGATTCAGGACTTTTTAAGGAATTCTGCGTCAACGCTGAACTTTTGATTTTTTTAACCTTTAGAGTGAAATGTTGGTATATTATTTTTTTATTCATTAACAAATTTTATATTTGGAACAATAACAATTATACATACATAAATAGTAAAATCAACTGGAGATTTTGCTATTATTACAGAAAAATTAAAAATTTTTTGCTGTCAAATTTACAAAATTTGTTTACACTCAAAGAATATTTACACTAAAAACAAAACGTTAATAATATTATCTAAAAATCTTGCTATTAATACGGAAAAATTTACTATTTTTGCTGTCAAATTTGATAATTTAAAAAACAAACATTTTAAAAATAAAAACTGCAACAGATTTTTATAGGATTTGAATCCGTGGTAGTTTGTGTTTATTATTCCTTTATATTAATACTATGTTTTTCGTACTTAAATATATTTCAGTCAGGTAAACTGACTAATAAATACCATCACTCAGTATAAGATATTGTTGAAATCTTGAAATATTGAAATTAAAAGATTTTTAATTAAAATAAAATTGCTCATTTATTATTTATTGTCTGCTTGTGAAGCAAAAACGTAAAAAAATTAACTTATTTGTACAGGAGGTACAATTAGGGGCAGCACACCGTGTTTGATTTTTTTTCGTAAATCAACGTTCAATTTACGCTTACTGTTATGTCTCATTTAATTCATACATAGTTTGGCAACTCTGATTGATGACAAAAATAACTGTCATATTTATTGTTAACCTTAGTTTGTAATCTTACTTGTAATAAACCTATTGAACTGATCAAACGCGTCTTTCAATTCGATATAAAATATAATCTAAACAGTTAGAACAATTGGCGACGAGGAAAAAACTGTAATTCAATAAAAAAATAGTAACAGACATCGAAATAAAACAATATGAACAAAGAACAATTCGAACAATTATTAGAAGTGTTCAGTAGAAGTCAACGAGAATTGCTGCAACAACTAAATGCAAATTCGACTCTTCAACAAAAACAGCAACAGCCACAACAGCAGCAGCCGCCATTACAAGTGATGCTACCGCCATTTGAGAATTTCGATGAAAATAAGGAAAATTTTAAATTATATCACCAAAGATTCGAAAATTACCTTACAATGAAGGGCGTTTTTACAAATAAAACGCTATGCCATCAAATGTTTGTAAATTCCATTGGAGCTACACACTTCAAAATACTTGTGTCCTTGGTTGCCCCCAAGAGTATTGCAGACCTCAAATACGATGAATTAGTGAACAAACTGGAGACACATTTGTGCCCCAAGAAAAACATGTTGGTAATTCAGCATCGTTTTCTTTCAATATATCAAAGCGAAGATCAGACATTGGCTAGTTATGTGGCATTGCTGCGGCGAGATATTAGTGAATGTGCATTTGTGTCAACATGTGAATGCAAGGCTGACATCTCAACCATTTTTCTGCGAGCTCAATTTATACGAGGCATTAAAGATAACTCTATACGCGAACAACTCCTTCAATCTGAGGAGTCAGACTTCGAAAAAATTGTTGAGAAGGCGTTATCTTTAGAAGCTTCTAAAATTGACAGTCGCGAACTTAATTCAAAACAACCTAGCAGCGTAAATGATGTCAACAAAATGCAGTGCAGGTCCACAAATCGTCGTAGGAACCGATCAAGAAATAATTCATCGACAAGGCCACCAATGCGTTCAAGATCCAAATTAAATTACAATCAATTGGGAATCGAAAATCTTTGCATACGGTGTGGAAGAGACAACCATAAAACAACGGAATGCCGCACAAACCGACATAACCTCAAATGCAATTCCTGTGGTAAAAAGGGCCATGTTCAACAAGTTTGCATAAAAACTTTAATGAATTCTTCAAATAACAAAAACTCAGTTTATAAAAGAGACGATTATGATGATGCAGTCCACCAGGTCTATGGAATTAATCAAATTGTGGATATTCACAGCAATCAACATGATGCCTACAAAAACGATGCAGATAAATATTTCGTAACCGTTGAAATAAATGGACGGCCTCAAAAATTTGAAGTAGACTCCGGCGTAGGATTTACATTAATTCCTAGACATCAATTCGAAAAACTAAAAATCACAACAACTCTACAACCGTCTTCAATAGCATTTCGATCCTACACAAAAAACATTGTGATTCCTGATGGTAAAATCAATGTTGAGGTGAAATATAACAATCGTCAATCAGTAGAGGAAATGTACGTAGTACCCAATGATTATGACGCTCTTTTGGGACGTATTTGGATCCGACACTTGAACATCAACCTTCAGCAAGTGGACAACCTATGTGTTAAAAACATAAATGATAATCAAATTAATAACTTAAATTCAATTGCAGATATCATCAATAATTTTGAACAAGTTTTTACTCAGAAGGTGGGTTGTGTGCCAAATTTCGAAGTTACGCTGCAACTTCGGAAAGATGCTAAGCCGGTTTTCTACAAAGAACGTGAAGTTCCATATGCTCTCCGTGATCGTGTTGAGAAGGAGCTTAATGATTTAGAATCATCTGGCATTATTTCTAAAGTTGAAAGGAGTGACTGGGGATCTCCTCTGGTAATTATTCCCAAAGCTGACGGTAGAGTTCGACTCTGCGTCGATTACAAAGTTGGTGTAAACCCACAAATCGTATCTGCAAATTATCCAATACGTCGTATTGATGAAATTTTAAATAATCTCAAAGGATCAAGATTTTTCTGTCGTCTTGATTTATACAAAGCATATCTGCATCTTCGAGTAAGTCCAGAATCATGTAATATTCAAACAATATCAACACATAGAGGCACATATAAAGTAAATCGACTTTCATTTGGAATTAAAACGGCACCATCCGAATTCAATCGTATTATTGAACAAATACTCTCCGGGTTAAAAAACACTATGTCATACTTCGACGATATCATCGTACATGGTGCCACAGAAGAAGAATGCAGAAACCATTTAATTCAATGTCTCCAGCGGCTAAAAGAACATGATATACACCTCAACAAAAGCAAATGCTCATTTTTTTCAAACTCAAATTGAATATCTGTGTCACGTCGTTCAATTTACTAAAATTTCAAAATCTCCAGCGAAAATTCAAGCTATTGTCAACATGCCACGTCCAGCTACAGCAGATGATGTTCGAAGATTTTTAGGTATGGTCACGTACTACTCCAGATTTATTCCTGATTTATCTACAGTCACATTTCCATAACGGCAACTCCTTCAAAAACACTCTAAATTTTATTGGTCGTCAAATTGTGAATCAGCGTTTTTAAAACTTAAAGATATCATCTCTAGCGACAAGGTTTTAATGCCTTTTGACCCCGAACTACCAGTACTTGTAGCATGTGACGCAAGTCCTACGGGCATTGCAGGGGTGCTCTCACATATGGTCAATGGTATTGAACATCCGGTCGCATTCGCATCCAGATCATTAACACTGGCTGAAAGAAATTATAGTCAATTAGACCGTGAGGCTTTAGCAATTATATTCACAATCAATTACTTTTTATGTACCTTTATGGCAGAAAATTTCAACTTGTTACCGATAATCGTCCATTAACTCGGATTTTTCATCAACACAACAAAATGCCTGCAATAACATCAGCGAGATTACTGCGTTACGCCGAATTCCTGTCGAGTTTTAACTACGAAATAATATATAAAAAGGGATCGGAGCACACCAATGTTGATTGTTTATCTCGGGCAACACAGCTATTCGAAAAACCGTCTACAGAAAAAATCCTTAACGAAGAGGTAAATGAATTATGTTCTGTATCAATTTTTGAAATTTCAAACGAATATGTTAATGCGGAAGTATTGGCATCAGAAACGGCTAAAGATACAGATCTATCTAAACTTGTGTCAAAATTACTTAACACTGATGAAAGTGAAGACATTTATACACTTAATAACGGCATAATCTTCAAGGGTCAACGAGTTTTGATTCCCAAAAGTCTTCAACCAAAAATTCTGCAAGAACTTCATCATACTCATCCTGGAATTACGAGAATGAAACAACTTGCAAGAAGATATTGTTTTTGGAAAGGGATCGATCGTGATATTGAGAGAATGGTAAGGTCATGTGAAGCATGTGTCCAAGTTCAATCAAAAACGTCAAAGGCACCACTTCATCAGTGGGAGGAACCAGCTGAAAACTGGGAAAGGATACACATTGACTATGCAGGGCCATTCCAAGATCATTTTTTTATACCATCACCCGTAGGGATGAAGGTATATATCATTTGATACGACCCAAAAGTGTAACACATAGAAGGAGTCACTTTAGACCCTAGGTTTCTTTGAACCAAATTCGATTCATGACTTTTTAAGTCGTTTGAGCCATGTCCGTCTGTCTGTCTGTCTGTCTGTCTGTCTGTCTGTCGGGTGGCTGTCCGGCTGGTTCGCACGATAACTTTCGAAAGACGCAACCAAATGTTTTGAAATTTTGCACGAGTTATTATTTTCTCAAAACTACTTACGGTATTGCAAATGGGCTACATGGCCCCGCCCCTTCTGGTACCTCCCATACAAATACATCATTCCGCCCACTTTAGAAATCGAGTAATAATATCAATACACCCTACGGGATCGTCCCCAAATTCTGTATTTAGTAAAGCTATAACAGGATAAAGTTTTGGAAAAAATTTTGAAAGCCTAGCCACGCCCCTTCTGGTACGTCCCATACAAATCTACCTTTCCGCCCACTATAGAGATGGAGAAATAATATCAATAAATTAAACGTGATCGTACCCAAATTCTATTTTGAGTAAAGCTATAACAAGATAAAGTTTTAGAGAAAAAAATTGGAAGTCTATTCACGCCCCATCTGGTACCTCCCATACACATCTGGTACCGCCCACTTTAGAAATCGATTAATATTATTAAAAGACCTTACGCGATCGTGCCCAAATTCTGTATTTGGTAAAGTTTAAGCAGGATAAAGTTTTGGAGAAAAAATCTGGAAGTCTAGACACGCCCCTTCTGGTACCTCCCATACAAATGTACCACTCCGCCCACTTTAGAAATAGGGTTATAATATCAATACACTCGACACGATCGTGCCCAAATTCTGTATTTTGTTATATTATAACAGGACAAAGTTTTGGAGAAAAAATTGGAAGTCTAGACACGCCCCTTATGGTACCTCCCATACAAATGTACCTTTCCGCCCACTTTTGGGATGTAGTAATAATATCAGTACACCCAACGCAATCGTGCGCAAATTCTGTATTTAGTAAAGCTATAACAGGATAAAGTTATGGAGAATAAATCTGGAGCCTAAACACACCCCTTCACGTACCTCCCATATAAATGTACCACTCCGCCCAATTTCGAAATCGAGTAATAATATCAATAAAATAGAAAATTATTTGTTTTACTGAGGGTAAGGGTAAATGTAAGTCGGGTTGCCCGACTGAAACTTTCTAACTGGTTTTAATTACAAATCGATTATTTTCAATAACTCAAGACTTAAACAATATATTATATTGGGTGATGGTATTTATCAGTCAGTTTAACTGACTGAAATTTCTGTACTGGTTCTAATCGTCGTTGATTCAAAATCCAGATGGGCAGAAGTGCGAATAATAAGAGATGCTCCTACATCGCAATCCTCAATTAATCTTCTCTCCGACATTTTTGCTACTCATGGTTTTCCCTCGATAATGGTATCCGATAATGCAACCATCTTTACTAGTGATCAATTCAAAATGTACTGCAACAAAAATGGTATTTTTCAAAAACTTATTGCTCCAGGTCATCCTAGTACAAATGGGTTAGCAGAACGCAACGTTCAAACCCTCAAGCGTAAATTGAAAGCGATGTCATCAGAACCAGAACCTCTACAGAAAAAAGTCAATGAAATTATGCAACGTTACCGTGCAACACCACTTAATTCGGGGAAAAGTCCAGCAGAGTTATATTTCAACAGACGCATCAGAATCCGGCTTGATGTATTGAAACCACCCATAAAATTCAAACCTACAAAACATATTCCAGGAGTCCGTCAAATAAGCGTGGGAGAAAGAGTTCAAGTTTTACACATGAGAAACAATAAAAGCGTATGGAAGACTGGTTCTGTTCTACGGAAATTCGGTGAACTTCATTATCTTCTGAAACTTGATGATGGCTATACGCTAAAACGACATATCGATCAACTAAAATCTACCAAAGTTCAACAACGTAAAGTTAATTTTTCGCCAGATGTTGAAACCACAAATTCTAAGCAAAATACGAAAGATTATTGTCAACACCACTTCGAATTAATAGTTCCTCAGAATCAACCTGAGTTGGAAAACCAAGAAGTCGAATTTCCGAGTTGTCAGGAGCCACCTAATGAGCCTCAAAGCAGTCAAGAACAAGTTATTCGTAGATCTGAACGTATACGTAAAAGACCTCCTTATTTAGAAGATTACATTTCAAATTAATTAATACTCAAATATCAATTAATGTCATATTTATATATATAGATTTTATTTCTTAAAATTTCAATTTAAAATAAATTTGTATTTGAATTAGTTAAGAACGAATTTATTAGCTTCAATTAAGCGTGGGAGATTGTTATGTCTCATTTAATTCATACATAGTTTGGCAACTCTGATTGATGACAAAAATAACTGTCATGTTTATTGTTAACCTTAGTTTGTAATCTTACTTGTAATAAACCTATTGAACTGATCAAACGCGTCTTTTAATTCGATATAAAATATAATCTAAACAGTTAGAACACTTACCTTGGCAAAATTTGTCTGAATTCAGTGTACATACAAGAATGCTATGTATGTAAAAGGGAAAATGTCGGTTATCTATATGGGAGATACCAGAAGTGATGTATAAAATAGTTAGGTTTGGCCTTCTATCACAATATAAATGAACCGACCAATTTTCATTACCCCAAGTGTCTGTTTGGAAGTTATGGGAGAAATATTAGTTGTCCGAAAATAGGTCATTTTGTATGGGAGGTACCAGAAAGCGTCAACCGATATTGTCCATACTCATTCCTGAGGTCGATAATCATTAGCGTACATTATACGCAAAATTTGAGTGAATTCACTTTGCTAACCAAAAAGATATGTATGCAAAACTATGAGGGTCAATTCGGTCATTTGTATGGCAGGTAGCAGAATGGGTGTGGCAAAGGTTTGGGTTTTCTTAGGGTTTTGTCAAATTTTGCAATATAAATAAACTGACTAAAATCAAATATCATCCGAACGTCTGTTTGGCAGTTATAAAAGAAATATTAAGTATACAAAAATAGGTTATTTTGTATGGGAGGTACCAGAAGGGGTGGGGCTATTCTGCTCATTTACAATCCCAGAAGTTCATTTTGAAATATATTTATACTGGTAAATTTTCATACCGATCCGTTAAGGTTTACTCGAATTATGTATACGAGTACTTTTTGTGCTACTTATAGGGCGTAATTTGGTTTTTTTTTAGAGTAATTTCACCGGCTGCCCGTGCCGGATACAAAAGTATATATAGCGTTAAAGAGGACACTTTCCCCTTCTCTGGGTGGTATACGTTTCTTGTTCCCTAGAAGTTCTATTCCACTAAAGTTTAAATTTGAGAAAAATATAGTAGTTTCATAAAAATTTCATATCGCCCCTAATATTAAACGCTAGAGCTGTGACCACTTACAAAAACTAAAGATTATAATCCTACCAACATTATAAAAAAGACCGCAGGCAATTATCGATGATAGCTTGCGAGTATTTTATTTTTGAGGAAAGAACAAAACAACACCTTTTTCTGAAATTAAAAAACAGTTGAGTTTGACAGCATGCCACGCCCACAATTATCAATTGTTTAACCTAATTTTTTGGCTACCTTAATCTGGATATATTGGCTAAAAAATTTAAAAAATCGGTGACAAATAAAATTTTACTTTTGGCCAATGAAATCAAAATTTTAGCCACAGTGCGACGGTAAATTCTAGTACACCACCAGGCAGTTAAGGCCTGCAGAGAGGCAATTTGATAACTTCACTTCATGGCAAGGGCGTAGCCAGGATCTAACGTAGGGGGGGGGGGCAGTCGGTTAATAGTATGTTTACAAAAAAAAATTAAAACTTAATACCTAACGAAAATCAATATCCATGGTTTTGAGAATGTTTTATTAAACAAAGGTAGACTAATTTTTTAAAAAAACCAGTACAGAAATTTCAGTCAGTTAAACTGACTGATAAATACCATCACCCAATATAATATATTGTTTAAGTCTTGAGTTATTGAAAATAATCGATTTGTAATTAAAACCAGTTAGAAAGTTTCAGTCGGGCAACCCGACTTACATTTACCCTTACCCTCAGTAAAACAAATAATTTTCTATTTTATTGATATTATTACTCGATTTCGAAATTGGGCGGAGTAGTGGTACATTTATATGGGAGGTACGTGAAGGGGTGTGTTTAGGCTCCAGGTTTTTTCTCCATAACTTTATCCTGTTATAGCTTTACTAAATACAGAATTTGCGCACGATTGCGTTGGGTGTACTGATATTATTACTACATCCCAAAAGTGGGCGGAGTGGTACATTTGTATGGGAGGTACCAGAAGGGGCGTGTCTAGACTTCCAGATTTTTTCTCCAAAACTTTATCCTGCTTAAACTTTACCAAATACAGAATTTGGGCACGATCGCGTTAGGTCTTTTAATAATATTAATCGATTTCTAAAGTGGGCGGTACCAGATGTGTATGGGAGGTACCAGATGGGGCGTGAATAGACTTCCAATTTTTTTCTCTAAAACTTTATCTTGTTATAGCTTTACTCAAAATAGAATTTGGGTACGATCACGTTTAATTTATTGATATTATTTCTCCATCTCTATAGTGGGCGGAAAGGTAGATTTGTATGGGAGGTACCAGAAGGGGCGTGGCTAGGCTTTCAAAATTTTTTCCAAAACTTTATCCTGTTATAGCTTTACTAAATACAGAATTTGGGGACGATTCCGTGGGGTGTATTGATATTATTACTCGATTTCCAAAGTGGGCGGAATGATGTATTTGTATGGGAGGTACCAGAAGGGGCGGGGCCATGTAGCCCATTTGCAATACCGTAAGTAGTTTTGAGAAAATAATAACTCGTGCAAAATTTCGAAACATTTGGTTGCGTCTTTCGAAAGTTATCGTGCGAACCAGCCGGACAGCCACCCGACAGACAGACAGACAGACAGACAGACAGACAGACGGACATGGCTCAAACGACTTAAAAAGTCATGAATCGAATTTGGTTCAAAGAAACCTAGGGTCTAAAGTGACTCCTTCTATGTGTTACACTTTTGGGTCGTATCAAATGATATATACCTTCATCCCTACGGGTGATGGTATAAAAATGTTAGGTTATCGAATTCATGTAGAACTAAAAAATGAATCTTAGTTGTTTTGTTTTTTTTTTTGAACATATGCAATTTTTAGCCACAATTCTTGAGCGATTATTAAAAATCGTGTTATTGGAAACAAAATTGTGCACAGAGTGAACGTTTTATTTATTCTGAATTCCTTATCTTTATTATACCATCACCCGTAGGGATGAAGGTATATATCATTTGATACGACCCAAAAGTGTAACACATAGAAGGAGTCACTTTAGACCCTAGGTTTCTTTGAACCAAATTCGATTCATGACTTTTTAAGTCGTTTGAGCCATGTCCGTCTGTCTGTCTGTCTGTCTGTCGGGTGGCTGTCCGGCTGGTTCGCACGATAACTTTCGAAAGACGCAACCAAATGTTTCGAAATTTTGCACGAGTTATTATTTTCTCAAAACTACTTATGGTATTGCAAATGGGCTACATGGCCCCGCCCCTTCTGGTACCTCCCATACAAATACATCATTCCGCCCACTTTAGAAATCGAGTAATAATATCAATACACCCTACGGAATCGGAATCTGTATTTAGTAAAGCTATAACAGGATAAAGTTTTGGAAAAAATTTTGAAAGCCTAGCCACGCCCCTTCTGGTACCTCCCATACAAATCTACCTTTCCGCCCACTATAGAGATGGAGAAATAATATCAATAAATTAAACGTGATCGTACCCAAATTCTATTTTGAGTAAAGCTATAACAAGATAAAGTTTTAGAGAAAAAAATTGGAAGTCTATTCACGCCCCATCTGGTACCTCCCATACACATCTGGTACCGCCCACTTTAGAAATCGATTAATATTATTAAAAGACCTTACGCGATCGTGCCCAAATTCTGTATTTGGTAAAGTTTAAGCAGGATAAAGTTTTGGAGAAAAAATCTGGAAGTCTAGACACGCCCCTTCTGGTACCTCCCATACAAATGTACCACTCCGCCCACTTTAGAAATAGGGTTATAATATCAATACACTCGACACGATCGTGCCCAAATTCTGTATTTTGTTATATTATAACAGGACAAAGTTTTGGAGAAAAAATTGGAAGTCTAGACACGCCCCTTATGGTACCTCCCATACAAATGTACCTTTCCGCCCACTTTTGGGATGTAGTAATAATATCAGTACACCCAACGCAATCGTGCGCAAATTCTGTATTTAGTAAAGCTATAACAGGATAAAGTTATGGAGAATAAATCTGGAGCCTAAACACACCCCTTCACGTACCTCCCATATAAATGTACCACTCCGCCCAATTTCGAAATCGAGTAATAATATCAATAAAATAGAAAATTATTTGTTTTACTGAGGGTAAGGGTAAATGTAAGTCGGGTTGCCCGACTGAAACTTTCTAACTGGTTTTAATTACAAATCGATTATTTTCAATAACTCAAGACTTAAACAATATATTATATTGGGTGATGGTATTTATCAGTCAGTTTAACTGACTGAAATTTCTGTACTGGTTCTAATCGTCGTTGATTCAAAATCCAGATGGGCAGAAGTGCGAATAATAAGAGATGCTCCTACATCGCAATCCTCAATTAATCTTCTCTCCGACATTTTTGCTACTCATGGTTTTCCCTCGATAATGGTATCCGATAATGCAACCATCTTTACTAGTGATCAATTCAAAATGTACTGCAACAAAAATGGTATTTTTCAAAAACTTATTGCTCCAGGTCATCCTAGTACAAATGGGTTAGCAGAACGCAACGTTCAAACCCTCAAGCGTAAATTGAAAGCGATGTCATCAGAACCAGAACCTCTACAGAAAAAAGTCAATGAAATTATGCAACGTTACCGTGCAACACCACTTAATTCGGGGAAAAGTCCAGCAGAGTTATATTTCAACAGACGCATCAGAATCCGGCTTGATGTATTGAAACCACCCATAAAATTCAAACCTACAAAACATATTCCAGGAGTCCGTCAAATAAGCGTGGGAGAAAGAGTTCAAGTTTTACACATGAGAAACAATAAAAGCGTATGGAAGACTGGTTCTGTTCTACGGAAATTCGGTGAACTTCATTATCTTCTGAAACTTGATGATGGCTATACGCTAAAACGACATATCGATCAACTAAAATCTACCAAAGTTCAACAACGTAAAGTTAATTTTTCGCCAGATGTTGAAACCACAAATTCTAAGCAAAATACGAAAGATTATTGTCAACACCACTTCGAATTAATAGTTCCTCAGAATCAACCTGAGTTGGAAAACCAAGAAGTCGAATTTCCGAGTTGTCAGGAGCCACCTAATGAGCCTCAAAGCAGTCAAGAACAAGTTATTCGTAGATCTGAACGTATACGTAAAAGACCTCCTTATTTAGAAGATTACATTTCAAATTAATTAATACTCAAATATCAATTAATGTCATATTTATATATATAGATTTTATTTCTTAAAATTTCAATTTAAAATAAATTTGTATTTGAATTAGTTAAGAACGAATTTATTAGCTTCAATTAAGCGTGGGAGATTGTTATGTCTCATTTAATTCATACATAGTTTGGCAACTCTGATTGATGACAAAAATAACTGTCATGTTTATTGTTAACCTTAGTTTGTAATCTTACTTGTAATAAACCTATTGAACTGATCAAACGCGTCTTTTAATTCGATATAAAATATAATCTAAACAGTTAGAACACTTACCTTGGCAAAATTTGTCTGAATTCAGTGTACATACAAGAATGCTATGTATGTAAAAGGGAAAATGTCGGTTATCTATATGGGAGATACCAGAAGTGATGTATAAAATAGTTAGGTTTGGCCTTCTATCACAATATAAATGAACCGACCAATTTTCATTACCCCAAGTGTCTGTTTGGAAGTTATGGGAGAAATATTAGTTGTCCGAAAATAGGTCATTTTGTATGGGAGGTACCAGAAAGCGTCAACCGATATTGTCCATACTCATTCCTGAGGTCGATAATCATTAGCGTACATTATACGCAAAATTTGAGTGAATTCACTTTGCTAACCAAAAAGATATGTATGCAAAACTATGAGGGTCAATTCGGTCATTTGTATGGCAGGTAGCAGAATGGGTGTGGCAAAGGTTTGGGTTTTCTTAGGGTTTTGTCAAATTTTGCAATATAAATAAACTGACTAAAATCAAATATCATCCGAACGTCTGTTTGGCAGTTATAAAAGAAATATTAAGTATACAAAAATAGGTTATTTTGTATGGGAGGTACCAGAAGGGGTGGGGCTATTCTGCTCATTTACAATCCCAGAAGTTCATTTTGAAATATATTTATACTGGTAAATTTTCATACCGATCCGTTAAGGTTTACTCGAATTATGTATACGAGTACTTTTTGTGCTACTTATAGGGCGTAATTTGGTTTTTTTTTAGAGTAATTTCACCGGCTGCCCGTGCCGGATACAAAAGTATATATAGCGTTAAAGAGGACACTTTCCCCTTCTCTGGGTGGTATACGTTTCTTGTTCCCTAGAAGTTCTATTCCACTAAAGTTTAAATTTGAGAAAAATATAGTAGTTTCATAAAAATTTCATATCGCCCCTAATATTAAACGCTAGAGCTGTGACCACTTACAAAAACTAAAGATTATAATCCTACCAACATTATAAAAAAGACCGCAGGCAATTATCGATGATAGCTTGCGAGTATTTTATTTTTGAGGAAAGAACAAAACAACACCTTTTTCTGAAATTAAAAAACAGTTGAGTTTGACAGCATGCCACGCCCACAATTATCAATTGTTTAACCTAATTTTTTGGCTACCTTAATCTGGATATATTGGCTAAAAAATTTAAAAAATCGGTGACAAATAAAATTTTACTTTTGGCCAATGAAATCAAAATTTTAGCCACAGTGCGACGGTAAATTCTAGTACACCACCAGGCAGTTAAGGCCTGCAGAGAGGCAATTTGATAACTTCACTTCATGGCAAGGGCGTAGCCAGGATCTAACGTAGGGGGGGGGGGCAGTCGGTTAATAGTATGTTTACAAAAAAAAATTAAAACTTAATACCTAACGAAAATCAATATCCATGGTTTTGAGAATGTTTTATTAAACAAAGGTAGACTAATTTTTTAAAAAAACCAGTACAGAAATTTCAGTCAGTTAAACTGACTGATAAATACCATCACCCAATATAATATATTGTTTAAGTCTTGAGTTATTGAAAATAATCGATTTGTAATTAAAACCAGTTAGAAAGTTTCAGTCGGGCAACCCGACTTACATTTACCCTTACCCTCAGTAAAACAAATAATTTTCTATTTTATTGATATTATTACTCGATTTCGAAATTGGGCGGAGTAGTGGTACATTTATATGGGAGGTACGTGAAGGGGTGTGTTTAGGCTCCAGGTTTTTTCTCCATAACTTTATCCTGTTATAGCTTTACTAAATACAGAATTTGCGCACGATTGCGTTGGGTGTACTGATATTATTACTACATCCCAAAAGTGGGCGGAGTGGTACATTTGTATGGGAGGTACCAGAAGGGGCGTGTCTAGACTTCCAGATTTTTTCTCCAAAACTTTATCCTGCTTAAACTTTACCAAATACAGAATTTGGGCACGATCGCGTTAGGTCTTTTAATAATATTAATCGATTTCTAAAGTGGGCGGTACCAGATGTGTATGGGAGGTACCAGATGGGGCGTGAATAGACTTCCAATTTTTTTCTCTAAAACTTTATCTTGTTATAGCTTTACTCAAAATAGAATTTGGGTACGATCACGTTTAATTTATTGATATTATTTCTCCATCTCTATAGTGGGCGGAAAGGTAGATTTGTATGGGAGGTACCAGAAGGGGCGTGGCTAGGCTTTCAAAATTTTTTCCAAAACTTTATCCTGTTATAGCTTTACTAAATACAGAATTTGGGGACGATTCCGTGGGGTGTATTGATATTATTACTCGATTTCCAAAGTGGGCGGAATGATGTATTTGTATGGGAGGTACCAGAAGGGGCGGGGCCATGTAGCCCATTTGCAATACCGTAAGTAGTTTTGAGAAAATAATAACTCGTGCAAAATTTCGAAACATTTGGTTGCGTCTTTCGAAAGTTATCGTGCGAACCAGCCGGACAGCCACCCGACAGACAGACAGACAGACAGACAGACAGACAGACAGACGGACATGGCTCAAACGACTTAAAAAGTCATGAATCGAATTTGGTTCAAAGAAACCTAGGGTCTAAAGTGACTCCTTCTATGTGTTACACTTTTGGGTCGTATCAAATGATATATACCTTCATCCCTACGGGTGATGGTATAAAAATGTTAGGTTATCGAATTCATGTAGAACTAAAAAATGAATCTTAGTTGTTTTGTTTTTTTTTTTGAACATATGCAATTTTTAGCCACAATTCTTGAGCGATTATTAAAAATCGTGTTATTGGAAACAAAATTGTGCACAGAGTGAACGTTTTATTTATTCTGAATTCCTTATCTTTATTATACCATCACCCGTAGGGATGAAGGTATATATCATTTGATACGACCCAAAAGTGTAACACATAGAAGGAGTCACTTTAGACCCTAGGTTTCTTTGAACCAAATTCGATTCATGACTTTTTAAGTCGTTTGAGCCATGTCCGTCTGTCTGTCTGTCTGTCTGTCGGGTGGCTGTCCGGCTGGTTCGCACGATAACTTTCGAAAGACGCAACCAAATGTTTCGAAATTTTGCACGAGTTATTATTTTCTCAAAACTACTTATGGTATTGCAAATGGGCTACATGGCCCCGCCCCTTCTGGTACCTCCCATACAAATACATCATTCCGCCCACTTTAGAAATCGAGTAATAATATCAATACACCCTACGGAATCGGAATCTGTATTTAGTAAAGCTATAACAGGATAAAGTTTTGGAAAAAATTTTGAAAGCCTAGCCACGCCCCTTCTGGTACCTCCCATACAAATCTACCTTTCCGCCCACTATAGAGATGGAGAAATAATATCAATAAATTAAACGTGATCGTACCCAAATTCTATTTTGAGTAAAGCTATAGCAAGATAAAGTTTTAGAGAAAAAAATTGGAAGTCTATTCACGCCCCATCTGGTACCTCCCATACACATCTGGTACCGCCACTTTAGAAATCGATTAATATTATTAAAAGACCTAACGCGATCGTGCCCAAATTCTGTATTTGGTAAAGTTTAAGCAGGATAAAGTTTTGGAGAAAAAATCTGGAAGTCTAGACACGCCCCTTCTGGTACCTCCCATACAAATGTACCACTCCGCCCACTTTAGAAATAGAGTAATAATATCAATACACTCGACACGATCGTGCCCAAATTCTGTATTTTGTTATATTATAACAGGACAAAGTTTTGGAGAAAAAATTGGAAGTCTAGACACGCCCCTTATGGTACCTCCCATACAAATGTACCTTTCCGCCCACTTTTGGGATGTAGTAATAATATCAGCACACCCAACGCAATCGTGCGCAAATTCTGTATTTAGTAAAGCTATAACAGGGTAAAGTTATGGAGAATAAATCTGGAGCCTAAACACACTCCTTCACGTAACTCCCATATAAATGTACCACTCCTCCGCCCAATTTCGAAATCGAGTAATAATATCAATAAAATAGAAAAATATTTGTTTTACTGAGGGTAAGGGTAAATGTAAGTCGGGTTGCCCGACTGAAACTTTCTAACTGGTTTTAATTACAAATCGATTATTTTCAATAACTCAAGACTTAAACAATATATTATATTGGGTGATGGTATTTATCCGTCAGTTTAACTGACTGAAATTTCTGTACTGGTTTTTTTTTTAAATGTGTTAAAGTCGATGAGTCCGACCGTGGCATAGTGGTTAGAACACGCGACTACCATGCGGGAGATCGCAGGTTCAAACCTGGCTCCAGTCATCTTAAAAGAAAAAAATAAATACAATTTTCTTTCATTGCCGGCTCCCCTCGAATGTTGTTTGACAGCAACTTCGCAGTATTAAGCGTCGATTCAATCGTCGTGTCTAGTAAGAGCTTCTCAAAACAGTGACGTTCGCATTCGTCGATAAACAAGTAGGTGCCGTTAGTTGTGAATCGAAAAATAGAAAGCGTGTTAATTCACAACAACGCGAGAATCTATCCCATACCTCATTCATGGGGTGCAAAGGGAAATTAAGTTTTTTTTTTTGTTTTTAAAGTCGATGAAAAAATAATTTTGACTTTAATTTCAAAAATTTTTTGGATTATGTGTCCAAAAAATTTTGAACTTCCGCAATTATTGTGAGCATATATTAGCATACTAAGTGAAATAAAAGCAAAAACTATATTGATCTGGTCACAATTATTATCCGATTAGAACAAATCTTATTATATAACCTGGAAAAGTTTTAAGAAAGTCTTCTGTAAAAAAAGTCAAATTGGTGAGTCACCATGAAATTTTTTTGCATATATATGAAAAAATTGAGTTTTAAACTCCAAATAAAATAATATTTTGTGTTTACAAGTAGCCCAAGTAGACCAGTACATATTATGTTACATCATCTGTCAAAAAAAAAATTTTTAAACTCAAAAACTATTTGAAATTAGTCAAAAATTTATTTTTTCATCGAATTTGACAAATAAAGGTAAGGAATACACCATTTTGTTTCCAATAATACAAAAAAAACCCTTTTTTCCCACTGTGGAATACATAAAAAAATGCATGAATTGAAATCCTAGCTGATTCTTTTTCGAAAATATCGATTTTTTTTACCAACCTGAAGGCCTAACTTGTATTAAAATATTACATTTAAGGTTAAAATAACATAGATTGATAGAGAAATTGACAAAAGAAGAAATTTAGCAAAACAATACTCAAAGTAAAAAATCGACGTTCCTGAGGAAAAGAGACTTAACTATAAACGGGACACTGAGCAAGTGGCTCACATATACCGACACACGGTCAAAAAACACAAAAATATTAAAAATTTATCAGTTCGTACTGACACCTAAAAGAAGTCGGATCTCAGTTTTATTTTTAATTTTCTTTGTTTTACAATGTAAATATAAATGTGTTTTAGTAATTGTTAGTATTTACATACTGAATGTTTGTTATTCCTTGTTTTAGTGAAAATATCCCCTGAAGATGGTGAACGATGTTCACCGAAATATTGGGAATCAATAAATAAATAAAAATAAATCTAACTACATCCAGATTTTTATTTACGACCTCAAGCCGAATTAACAAATTACAAAAAAAAAAGTAAAAAAAAACCTTAAAAAAATGTTTGAACAAAACCGTCATTGTAATTCAAAAATCTAAAGATGCAGTTCGATTCCTCGTGTCCGAGTTAGGTTAAAACCGCCGAGACAGGTCTTGTCTATTTTTCGACTATTAATTTTGTCTCATGTCTTGTTATAATAATCAATTCGGAAATCGAGTACGAAATCAGTTGCCTCAAAAATTCTTTTTTTAAATATTTTTACTGTGTTCGTTCAATTGGCTGCATCGGCTCGCATCGAAGTAGCTCATTCTGTCACTCCAATTTTCCAAGACCTTGTTAATGCTTTCGGGCTGTAGCTCAATTGGCTGCATCGGCTCGCATCGAAGTAGCTCATTCTGTCACTCCAATTTTCCAAGACCTTGTTAATGCTTTCGGGCTGTAGCTCACGGATTGTTTTGTTGATATTGACCTTAAGTGTTTGAATCGCTTCTGCATTAAAATAATCTATGATCTTAAAATTAACTTGTATTTTGTCCACCACTATATCACTTGACACGAGAAAAAGTGTAACGTTAAAGTAGACTCGTTGGACGTTAAGTACCTTAAGAGCGAATACAATTCTGGAGCCATGTCCGTCTGTCTTGGCGAGCTTGCTGGTGTGCAGGATAACTCAAGTAAACTTTAATAATCGTTTTAAAGATTTAATAGTTTTATTATTTTCCAAAATTAAGTTTTAATTTCCTAATGAAAAATATAACTTCCTAAAGAAAAACTGGACGATATTTGAATTTGGTCAGTTTAATTATCTTATAGTAGTAGGTAAAATCTCGGAAAACCGATTTTTTTCTACAACTCTTTTGGTATCTTCAATCACTTTCAATCTTTGTTGCAAGTGCACTAAATACAGTTAAAATTTTACACAATCGTTCTGCGTACTAGTACTTCCAATAATAGTCTAAATGTTCCCAATAATTTCAAGGAGGAACTCTTAATATTTGTGAATTCATTAGCAATTTCAAAATTATAACCATTTCTACAGCTTTGATACATGCCTGTAAACGTCTGGCCAACAGTTACCACTGCACAAGCAGATAATTAACAATACATGAGTACTTTTACCTAAAAATTAGTTAATTTCATTGATTCAGAGATAAAAAAGTTGTTATCGTTAGTTCACCTGTTTTTTATTATGATTTTCATATTTTCCAGGATTTTGACAGATTTCCCAAGCTGTAGGCAGCTGCCCCCCCCCCCCTGCTCCTACCTGGCTACGCCCTTGCTTCATGGCTGCGAAACTAATCATGTGGAAATTAATAACGAGTGCAACATATTGGCGCAGTGAATGATTAAACGTAAGCAGTGATTTGAATTAGCACATGTGGTTTTAATACATGAGATTAATATTTAGTAAATAACAAACTTATATGTTTTGTCACCATAATAGGTGAATCATTTTGGTTATAGAATTTGCCTTATTAGCATCATTATAAATACCGCCTCTAATATGTAACAAAAAAAACAAAAATAGCTTATTGAGGTTTAAAATATTTTAGTAATTTTATAATTAGTGTTTTTCAATTGAATGGATTTTAAACATTTATTTGCGACATTGGTACAACAACAGTTATCATTTAAGATTCCAATACTAAGTCTTTGTTGATGAGGCCGAAAGACCAATTTCCACCTACAAAAAACTACATTAGTACGGTTATACAAAGATATGTTAGTCACATATTATGTTAATAGCTCTCCTAGAAGCTCTATCGAGGAATTACACTGCATTGTCTTCAAAACTTATCGGGGCAGATGTGGTATTATCTCAATTTGTCAAAATGAAAAGATCATTAATCTAACCAAATGTGCCATCAACACAGTTTGTATGCCCTTCCACAAAATGTGAAAATTGTTATGAACCTATAGAAATAGCCAAAATGCTCGCTATGAAGTGTTGCCAACGGTCTTTAACCGACATAAATACAGCAACAACTTGAGCCAATTGGAAAAGCAGCAGCAACCACTACAGTAGCGACAGGAGCAAAAAAGGGGACAACTCTTGAACAGAACATGAAATGTCTGAAATGTTCAACTTTTTGACAAATTAAAAGTGTGCTGAGTACGGCCACGAGTACTTGTAAGTTTTTTTGTTGTTGTTGTTGTTTTTGGTTGATTTTTGTTGTGCTTTCCGTTTTAGTTTTTGGGCAAATAATAAACAAACACGGCCAACAAACACACTTAACTTGTTTTGGGGTCGAGACTGACAGTTATGCCCAAATTAAAGCAGCGGCAACACAACAGCAGCGAAGTGACAAAATTAAAAAGTATCTCTGGATATAAAATGTTCATTCCATTCGGCCGTGGGTGACTGACTCAATGGACGACAATGAAAGTACGAAAACTTCAGATGAGCGGATTTTGTTTGGTTGTGCTTATGGTGACAGGACCTTTGTTGTGAATGTTGCCGTCTGTGGCAAAGTAATTGTAAATTTTGAGTTAAGTAGTAATTATTTTTGAATGTATGTGTCCGACTACATGTTAGAGAATGGTTGCTTTTTGCGTCAATTTCATCCACAGAAAATATTTCATTTGTTTCTTTTCATAATTTTCGCAAGGACATCATTTGGGTAAATGACATTTAGGATCTGCTTCAAATAAAACAAAATTAATATTTTACAGCTACTGGCGCACAGCCATTAAACATCTTATTGCAATTGGCGCTGTAAACAAAGTAATACGTTCCAGATCTTCTAATTTGGTTGCTTGTTTTTTGTGATCTGGTCTTTGACTGTTATTACAACCAATATTTTTGAAAAAGGCAGTAAATTGAATTAGAACATTTATTAATTCTGCGTACACGAGTACGCATATTGTACACTCTTTACAACATATGGCTTAGAATAAAGCTTCATCGTTTCAATTGGATTCAATAGAATTCATTAGAAAAAAGTTGCGCAAGTTCGAGGAGACATGATTAACAATGAATTTAATACCACGATCCGTCCGACCTGAACTTCAAGGAATCCCAAAAAGTAGGGCGTGTGAGAATAGCTGTTCGTGACTAACCAAGACTCTCTATCAAAAACGGTCTAGCACATGACAGGTTGTTACAGTGAGTACAGTGCGGTGTGTTGCCATGCTACTGAACTTCTGTTCTCCAGCTCTACAGAATTTCAATAGTTTTAATTAATTTAATTAACGATCTTGGTTTCTGCAAGATGGGCATTTATTCTTATCTCCAATGACTTATTGGTTGTAGTTCGTAAAATTTTTGAAAAGGTGATATTTAAAAGTTATTACAACTACTGGCCACTTCTTAAAGCAGTCTTATCCCCAGTCTAAAATGTTATTTATATTTTAATCTACTTTTATTGTAAATCACGAATTCCACAAAAACGTCAGCTGCATAGGTCAAAAATCAAATTATAAAGAGAGAAGAGAAATTATATTGAAAATATTCTTTGGAATGTTGACAACATATTTTGAGTTGAATTTTGCAGGATAACGGTATTTTTTCTTTGCTTTGTCTTACTTTCGCGTGGTGAGTAAGTTGAGCGAATATATTTTAGTTTTCTATTGCTATTTGCCGTGAGTGCGTGCGCTGCTAACTAAAATAATTTCAATAAATAATTTTGATTTCGAATAAAGTAATCTCTTGGTAAGAATTACATATATATATATCTACATATATAGCAACGACATACCGTGGTAAGTGCAGTTAAATAAAGTAAGAAAATATGTAACACGTGCGTGACAAAATTAATATATGTTGTAATACGTACTCTAATATAAAAAATTTTACCCGGAAAATGCTGTTATGTGTGGATCTTGAGATGGCAAAGTCGAATGGAACAAAGTTTGTTTACTATCTCCATCGAAAAGAATTTCACGCGTTACGCACATGTTACACTTTTTCGTAGTAAAATATGATGATATGAAGGTTTTTTTACTTATGCACATTTCGGATTTTGATATAGAAAATGGATGGAAAACAACGTATGAAACGTTTTCGTGAGAAAATAAAGCAAAGCGAAATGAAGTGGGAAGAAGAGAAAGAGAAGAATCGACAACGAATGAGGGATTACCGAGCTAAATTTTAAAAATGAAAAAAAGAAGCAGTCGAAGAAGCAGTTGAAGATAGCTACAAGTAGAGAGGACAAAATGAAAAATGCTGAAAGAATGCGTCAGTATCGCGCTAAAAAACAAATGCGCTGAGCATCCAGAGTGTATTGATATACCTTACCGGACGAAACAATCCCTTTTTAAAGCAGTTAGTGCGCAAACATTTACCTCAAAGCTTGCCCCGAAAACAAATGATAATTAGACAGCTTTGTGATGAATTTTATCCTGAACTGTCGTCTCAATTAAGCAAAGTAGAAAATCAAAAGAAAAAAAACCACGCGGCAATTCAAGCAAAGCTGGCTTTACACAACAAAGTTGTCAAATTTTATAATGAAGATTATATTACGTACCAAGCACCTGGGAAATCTGATGCAGTTGTCAATAAATGAAGCGTATGCAATATATTGCGATGAAATTGATTTTGCTGACCAAGTTGGGCGCTCAATGTTCTTTGATTTGCGCCCCCAAATCATCGTTGTGAAAGATACACCACACAATGTTTGTGAGTGCCAAATCCACGCAAATTTTATAAATTTATGCCAAGCCCTAAAAAAAACCAGTACAGAAACTTCAGTCAGGTAAACTGACTGATAAATACCATCACCCAATATATGATATTGTTGAAGTCTTGAGTTATTGAAATGAATAGATTTCCAATTAAAATAAAATTTCTTATGTATAATTTTTCCCCTGCTTGTGGTGCAAAATCGTCCAAAACTTTACTTATTTGTGTAGGGGGTATAGGTGACGGTTTGGAATTTATGTGAGAAATTTTAATTTTTCAAAAAAAAATAATTTTGATAGGGGGTACCAAAAGGGGTGAACCGAGTCCTTATTCATTCCTGACTCAAATTTTCATACGTACAACTTACGAATAATTTAACTGAATTCAGTGCACTTACAAAAAAAGATATGTATATAAGACTATGGGGGTGAGTTCGGTCCTTTGTATGGGAGGTACCAGAAGGGGTGTGTCAAATAGTTAGGCTTTCTGAGGTTTCGCCTCCTATCACAATATAAAATAACCGACTAATTTTCATTACCCCTCAAATGTCCGTTTAGAAGTTATGGAAGAATTATTAATTTTCCAAAAATATGTCATTTTGTATGGGATGTACCAGAAGAGGTGACCCGATATAGTCCTTATTCACTGCTGATTCATATTTTCATAAGGGTACAAATTACTTATAATTTGACTGAATTTAGTGTACTTAGAACCAGCCGGACAGCCACCAGACGGACAGACAGACAGACAGACAGACAGACGGACATGGCTCAAATGACTTAAAAAGTCATGAATCGAATTTGGTTCAAAGAAACTTAGGGTCTGAAGTGACTCCTTCTATGTGTTACACTTTTTGGTCGTATCAAATGATATATACCCTCATCCCTAAGGGTGATGGTATAAATACTCTGCATCTAAGACGCGGTAATTCATACATAGCTCGCACTAGCATAGCTATCGCTGCGTTAGTGTTGCTTTCTAGTTCGAAATTTGTCTACCCAATGTCACCCATGCTTTCAAATGGAAATTTTCTACTCTGAGTCGGACTCTTGTTTCGGGACGCCATACAAAATGATGACACCACTGAATTCATGAGAGACAGCTTTAGTTGAATACCCACACTTTGATCTCCCAAGTACACCTTGGGTTACCGGTTATTTGAACCCTGTGGACCACTTAGGTCAGTCCGCCGGATAATTTATCGACTTCTCACATTCATAAGTTTTTTCCTTAATAGTGTTATTTTATTTTGTCATAATTTGTTGAGCACTCTTCCTGGTCATGAAATGCAGTTAAAAAAATTTCAGTCAGTTAAACTGACTGATAAATACCATCACCCAATATAATATATTGCTTAAGTCTTGAGTTATTGAAAATAATCGATTTGTAATTAAAACCAGTTAGAAAGTTTCAGTCGGGCAACCCGACTTACATTTACCCTTACCCTCAGTAAAACAAATATTTTTCTATTTTATTGATATTATTACTCGATTTCGAAATTGGGCGGAGGAGTGGTACATTTATATAGGAGTTACGTGAAGGGGTGTGTTAAGGCTCCAGATTTATTCTCCATAACTTTACCCTGTTATAGCTTTACTAAATACAGAATTTGCGCACGATTGCGTTGGGTGTACTGATATTATTACTACATCCCAAAAGTGGGCGGAAAGGTACATTTGTATGGGAGGTACCATAAGGGGCGTGTCTAGACTTCCAATTTTTTCTCCAAAACTTTGTCCTGTTATAATATAACAAAATACAGAATTTGGGCACGATCGTGTCGAGTGTATTGATATTATTACTCTATTTCTAAAGTGGGCGGAGTGGTACATTTGTATGGGAGGTACCAGAAGGGGCGTGTCTAGACTTCCAGATTTTTTCTCCAAAACTTTATCCTGCTTAAACTTTACCAAATACAGAATTTGGGCACGATCGCGTTAGGTCTTTTAATAATATTAATCGATTTCTAAAGTGGCGGTACCAGATGTGTATGGGAGGTACCAGATGGGGCGTGAATAGACTTCCAATTTTTTTCTCTAAAACTTTATCTTGCTATAGCTTTACTCAAAATAGAATTTGGGTACGATCACGTTTAATTTATTGATATTATTTCTCCATCTCTATAGTGGGCGGAAAGGTAGATTTGTATGGGAGGTACCAGAAGGGGCGTGGCTAGGCTTTCAAAATTTTTTCCAAAACTTTATCCTGTTATAGCTTTACTAAATACAGAATTTGGGGACGATTCCGTAGGGTGTATTGATATTATTACTCGATTTCTAAAGTGGGCGGAATGATGTATTTGTATGGGAGGTACCAGAAGGGGCGGGGCCATGTAGCCCATTTGCAATACCATAAGTAGTTTTGAGAAAATAATAACTCGTGCAAAATTTCGAAACATTTGGTTGCGTCTTTCGAAAGTTATCGTGCGAACCAGCCGGACAGCCACCCGACAGACAGACAGACAGACGGACATGGCTCAAACGACTTAAAAAGTCATGAATCGAATTTGGTTCAAAGAAACCTAGGGTCTAAAGTGACTCCTTCTATGTGTTACACTTTTGGGTCGTATCAAATGATATATACCTTCATCCCTACGGGTGATGGTATAAAAATAAGCATATTTCAATCAATCTGTTTTGCATTTAAGTTTTTAGTAAATATGGTGGAAGGTAAGTAATGTGAATGGATGGTGTAATTGTGGGTTACGGCGTGTAACATGTGCGTGACGGAGTTGAAGGCAAAAAAAACCAGTACAGAAATTTCAGTCAGTTAAACTGACTGATAAATACCATCACCCAATATAAGATATTGTTTAAGTCTTGAGTTATAAAATTAACCGATTTGTAATTAAAACCAGTTAGAAAGTTTCAGTCGGGCAACCCAACTTACATTTACCCTTACCCTCAGTAAAACAAATAATTTTCTATTATACTGATATTATTACTCGATTTCTAAAGTGGCGGAGTGGTACATTTGTATGGGAGGTACGTGAAGGGGTGTGTTTAGGCTCCAGATTTATTCTCCATAACTTTATCCTGTTATAGCTTTACTAAATACAGAATTTGCGCACGATTGCGTTGGGTGTACTGATATTATTACTACATCACAAAAGTGGGCGGAAAGGTACATTTGTATGGGAGGTACCATAAGGGGCGTGTCTAGACTTCCAATTTTTTCTCCAAAACTTTGTCCTGTTATAATATAACAAAATACAGAATTTGGGCACGATCGTGACGAGTGTATTGATATTATTACTCTATTTCTAAAGTGGGTGGAGTGGTACATTTGTATGGGAGGTACCAGAAGGGGCGTGTCTAGACTTCCAGATTTTTTCTCCAAAACTTTATCCTGCTTAAACTTTACCAAATACAGAATTTGGGCACGATCGCGTTAGGTCTTTTAATAATATTAATCGATTTCTAAAGTGGGCGGTACCAGATGTGTATGGGAGGTACCAGATGGGGCGTGAATAGACTTCCAATTTTTTTCTCTAAAACTTTATCTTGTTATAGCTTTACTCTAAATAGAATTTGGGTACGATCACGTTTAATTTATTGATATTATTTCTCCATCTCTATAGTGGGCGGAAAGATAGATTTGTATGGGAGGTACCAGAAGGGCGTGGCTAGGCTTTCAAAATTTTTTCCAAAACTTTATCCTGTTATAGCTTTACTAAATACAGAATTTGGGGACGATTCCGTAGGGTGTATTGATATTATTACTCGATTTCTAAAGTGGGCGGAATGATGTATTTGTATGGGAGGTACCAGAAGGGGCGGGGCCATGTAGCCCATTTGCAATACCGTAAGTAGTTTTGAGAAAATAATAACTCGTGCAAAATTTCAAAACATTTGGTTGCGTCTTTCGAAAGTTATCGTGCGAACCAGCCGGACAGCCACCCGACAGACAGACAGACAGACAGACAGACGGACATGGCTCAAACGACTTAAAAAGTCATGAATCGAATTTGGTTCAAAGAAACCTAGGGTCTAAAGTGACTCCTTCTATGTGTTACACTTTTGGGTCGTATCAAATGATATATACCTTCATCCCTACGGGTGATGGTATAAATATGTTGCAATTATTTTTCTCAAAAAAAATAACTGCCAATATAATCTTATATAACCTCTTAACTCCGTAAAACAATATTACAATTCCATCTCAAGTCAATTCGCAGATATTTCAGATCGAATCTGACATCAAATTTTCCAAGGGAAAATTTTGTAGCACGTGCGTACGCTACATTTTGATTAATATCTCCGAAATTCACAAACGGATTGATAAAAGCTTTACAGGTATTGTAAAGAGTGAAAACTAATTAATTAAAATTGCAAACCAGTTTTCAGAAAAATTGTTTTATTAACTAAACCAATGAATATAATTCGCACGCTGTAACAGTGCGTGACATGGAATTCGTGAAATATAAATAACCACTTTCTATAACATTTAATTAATTTTTTGTATCATCGTTTGGAAAGAAAACATATTTTTGGTCCACGATGTAAACGGCAAAAAATTATATACAACGAACTGATGTACCGATGATGACTTTCAGCATGAAAACCCGGACAAGATTTGGAACATACATACATTGTAAGAACATTATTGGAAACTTTGCGATTCGCTTAATTATGTAATGAATTTACGAGTTTCAGCCAATATTTTAGGGTATAAGCAAGGCGGTCTGACGCAGGTGGGGTATTTATGATAAGAATACGTGCACGTGCCAGAAACCTCCATGCATTTAATGCTATGCTCTTACTAAAGGGACCGGCCGTGGCATAGTGGTTAGAACACGCGAATACCATGCGGGAAATCACAGGTTAAACTCCTAGCTCCAGTCATCTTAAAAAAAATAAGATGAATGTTGTCGACAGCATCTTCGCAGTATTTGTGTCGAGTCAATTGGCATGTCTAGTAAGAGCTTCTCAAACAGTGACGTTCGCATTCGTCGATTAACAAGTAGGTGCCGTTAGTTGTGAATCTAAAAATAGAAAGCGTGTTAATTCACAACAACGCGAGAAGCTATCCCATACCTCATTCATGGGGTGTAAAGGGAAATTAAGTAAGTACTTACTTACCTGTTGAGAAAGAAAAATTCCACATCATTCTTTAACGCGCAATAACAACCTCAAATCGTGGAGACAAACTCAACTAAGCTTAAACAACACTGACCTAGAACGTGTGATGGGGGTGGACGGATTGAGCCAAAGAACGGAAAATTTATAATTATTTGTAACTATGTCCGCAGAAAAATAACATGTGTGTCACCGGACCACATCACAGAAAACCAAAGGGAAAACTCTGCCTGTTAGATGTCACAATGTTAGATGTGTGAAACAAATGAGGTGCTGCTGAAGTATGTGATCATCGTCTACTCAGTTGTTAGTTAGTTCTCGGGAAATCGGCATATATAAGGCTGTTTATGCTTATACGATATTCTCTGGGCAAATCCAATGGATACTTACGCTCAAATTTCCTTATGCAAAACGAAAATTTGTTTGAAAAATGCTGCTAGATGACTGTTTTCACTTATTTTTAAACCGGTGGGAAGCCATTGGTATTCATGTGAATGTCGAAGCGCATAATACAATAGTTGGAATGTCAACAAGATACAGATGGGATCTAATCTTGAAAAAGGATAGGAACTCAATTTGAAATGGGTGGAAGGCCGTAAATATTCATTTCATTCATTTCTAAACGACGTCACCGATCGCAAGAAAAAGAAAATAAATTTATGATCACCATTCAATTATTGGGAAATAAAATATGTTCTTGTACAATTGAACTTGAAATGGCTGAGAAGCCGTCGATATTTATATGAAAAACGTCAAGTGCAGTTATATCGGAAACTAAGTGGCCGATCGATGATACAGTTGGAATCTCATATTGGAACTCAATTGAAAAGGATGGGAACCGTCGTTTGAAGTTAATTAAAGGAGGTTATTTTATTCGCTAAGTGTAAAATGTAAATTTTCAAAGTTTTTGAGTAAGTTCAAATAATCGTATACATTCTGTTAATATTCACTGATCAATCTAAGATTAAAATGGGATATAAACTAAGATTAACTAAATTAAAAATTTATATTTAATTGAAATCATCCTAAGCCTTCCTAGCTTACCTTTGAATAAAGGTGTCGATCGATATTCAATAGTTTTATTTTAAAATTTTCGAAAAACCGGACCAAAGCGGCTAACCCGGTTTTTTAATGAATCAGATATTTGAAAACCGAATTCTTGAAAAAAAAGTATTTTTGGAATAAAAACGAAAACTATTTCTAAGAACTGAACACTATAGTCGCAACTAAACAGTTGGTTTTAAATGAAACACACGTAAGGACATGCTACAATATGCAAAAAAGTTTTAACAAAAATTCGAAATCAGTATAGGGAATATTTTTACAAAAACCAGTAAGAAAGTATCAGTCGGGCAACCCGACTTACATATACCCTCATCCTTACTAAAACAAAAAATGTTCTATTATATTGATAATATTACTCGATTTCTAAAGCGGAGTGGTACATTTTATATGGGAGGTACCAGAAGGGGCGTGTCTAGACTTCCAGATTTTTTTTTCCAACTTTATCCTGTTATAGCTTTATTAAGTACAGAATTTGGGTACGATCCCGTTGGTTGTATTGATATTTTTACTCATTTCTAAAGTGGGTGGAATGATGTATTTGTATGGGAAGTCATGTAGCCCATTTGCAATACCGTAAATAGTTTTGGGAAAAAATTACCTCGTACAAAATTTCAAAACAATTCGACAGTTATCGTGCGCACCAGCCAGACAGACATCCAAACGGATAGCTAGACGGACATGGCTCAAACGACTTAAAAAGTCATAAATCGAATTTGGTTCAAAGAAACCTAGGGTCTAAAGTGACTCCTTCTATGTGTTACACTTTTGGGTCGTATCAAATGTTTTATACCCTCATCCCTAAGGGTGTAATAATCCAAATTATTTTTTATAGTAAATTTTTTTTTTGAAATTTGAAAAGCTTGTTTTCGGATTAATTACCTTGGTTGAGAAGTCACATCTGTAAGGAATAAAATGAGTGCCTTCCTAAGAAAATCGAAATTCTATTATGTTTTTATTATGCCAAAATGTCAAAACAAATTTTATTTTCTTTTTTATGTTGTGATCCTTATATTATATTACTTTTAAATGATTTTTTAAAGCTCTGGGTCTGTTTTTGAAATATTTGTTTATTTTATTCGATATTTCGCCTTCCTCTGGTTGGCATCTTCATACATTTTTTATTGAAATGTTTTTGTATCAAGACGTTTGAGTACACAATGCTACAAATTTTTGTTCCCGGCTTTTAAATAGCTGATTCATATGTAAAATTTCATGCTGAATTCAAATCTGTTCTCAGATATGTGGAAAGTAGAACGCTTTATGAGATAATTTCATTTTTGGTGTTTTGGAAAAAGGTAGGTCTACTAAAATGCCATTTTCTCTGGTTTTAGTTCACTTAGTTCACCAATGTTAGCAAACTGTGACGAAAATAAAAGATAATAAAGTTATTTCATCCGATTTTGATGACCAAAAGCAAAAATTTTTTCTAAGATAAGAAAATCAAAATATTATCCACTGTGGCATGTCTTAACGCCGTACATAAAAATGGCATAACTACCATGTATATTATGTTACTTTAAAAATTGACATAATGTTCTTGGACGTTATGTCACTTTAGAGTGCATAAAAGTTACATCTAATATATGCAAATAAGATGTAACAATTAATTCATACTGCACCGACAACATATCACCAAATCTCATCTATATACTTTTGAGAGTTTATGAGATAAACTATTTGAAATCCTTTTACACCACATTGTGTTAAAAACTATCAAGCTATTTACCGATTTTTGAGAAAACACTGGGCCCAGTGTCGCAAGTTATTTACCTCAGTTAAACCATGAGTCGACATATGCAACAATGCTTTTTCGGAGTTGAGAGTATTAGTGTATTAATATTTCATATTTTGGAAGTCGATTTTGTCAAATGTTTATCATAGGAAAACCTATCTGTTATTAATTCAAAGTATGTATATGACTTGATAAAGAGGAAATTTATGCAATCCAAAGTTTTATAGAGAGGGTTGTATGACAATTCCATAAATTTTGAACTTCGAAGTTAATCAAAAATCAACACTTCTGTCAACTAACAACTGTTAAAAGACAACTAAATTTTTTGGATATCCAGTGAGAGCAAGCTACCTCGTGAATTTCGACAAAAATAAAAAAGTGAATTTACTATTAACTTATTCATTTATCAATCACCCAGCGCGGGGATCCTAAAATTGCTTCATTTTGTTATGCTCCAGTAGCAAACATTTCTGCCTTTATATTGCTTGCTATTTGTTTATATAAATGTTTTTATGTAAACTGTAAACCCAATGTTGTGGCTCTTCATAGAAAGGAAACAAGAAAATTGGCAGTTTAATCAATTTTTTGACAAGCTTTTCGCTATCAGGACTCGCAACAAAATGTGAGTGTTTAAGAGTGTGTATAAGTCTCGAATTACCAATTATGTTTTGTATACTCATAATTTGTTTGCAAGTATAGCTTCCTCGAGGTTGGTGGGCAGCGTATCCATTTTTTACTGAAGTTTTTTCAACATAACCGCAATACATTAGAAAACTAATTTAAAAATTGTAGTTTTCACATTTTGGGTGATTTGTGTACTTTCGTCCCTTTTGAATATGGGTTTGTGGCACATGAGCGACAAACACACATGCACCCTTACCAATATGTGAATGTATCTTTACACACAGTGGTTTACGCTGACTTTAGTTAGTTAAAGATGAAGTGATTTCCAGATGATTTGGAAATTATCGGGAGTTGCGGTAGTAGTTAAATATTTGCACAGCCAATTCTTAACCGAATTTTAATTTCCTAACGGTTTTGAAAAGAAGAATCTTAGACCTTTTTAAGGATATATTTATATGTATAGTTAACACGGCCTGCATGCAATTTTCATCTCGTATATTCTGCTCTTCTGAAAAAACGGAATTTTCGAGATAAGTGGAATGAATTTTTTATATTGAGAAGAATTTACATATTTTTAACTCCCTAGCGAGATTTTTATCTTCTCTGATTAATAGTTAATAAAGTGGGAATAGCTTAGGTAGGTACCGGGACAAAATCCGCAAGGACATAATCCCTATAAACGTTTTGTGTATAAATGACCTATTTGGGTCAGATGTGCAAGATATGCGGTATATGGTCTTTTTATTGCCCGAAACTGTCGTTTTTTTTTTCGCAAATATGCCCCGCGTCTTTAAGTAAAAACAGTCATTTTAGCTAAATGCCTATTCTAAACTTTCAGAAATACTTCTATCTGTAAATATGATTTATCGGACACTATTTAGAAGTCCACTGTATTTTTAGGTCTGTATATATATTTGTGTTCCCATGTAAATGAGTTTTAGTTGTGCGAATGTGTTTCTGGTTTTGATGTGGTAACGATGTTATTTTAAGTGGATTTGGGTTTTAGACATTCACGCAAAACAAAATTCTAACATAAATGTAAATATGTAAAAATGTTACATATGTATTTACTTGTGTACAAAGCTAATCGAAATATAAATATAGTTTATAAAAAAAGTGCTTGGAAAGAAGTCCGCAGTCCAATACTACTATGTATACGCTTTTTATAATATCCCGCATTGGAAATAACATACCATTGATGTGCGGTCTTAAGAGTAGAATTAGTTAAAAATACACTGCAACCAACTGAAAACATGCATCGCTGAGAAATTTCCACATATTGAGAGTGATATGCAATCTTTTTAAATTGTAACATGTATTATGACTTTTTTTTATTACTTTATGATATATAAATAAAATCCCCTAGTAAAGTTATGGGCCATTATATATCGGGGATTCATTTCTTGTCAAGTGAATTTTGATGCCGATGTCTTCTTTTAAATTTTTCAACAAGATCAGGCAATATCTTGATATCTTTTTTTTTCAAATGTATAACATTAATATTTTTATTTCAAAAATTTTGTTTTCACAAACTTCAAATAGCGCGCGGCACGTCAATTTTCGACCGATCGAGCTTATATCTTTTTCCAATTTTGTATAGCCTAACCCTTCACAGAGCTTACAAATTTTTTTTGGAAAATCTAAAAAAAATTCACAAACTTTAAACCGCGAGCGGCACGTGAAATTCCAACCTACCGAGCTCATATTTTTGTCAAATTTTGTTTAAACTAACCTCACACAAAACTAACCTTTTTTCAGTTCTCCCCTACATGGAGGGTCCACCATGGCAGTCATAAGGATATAACATTTGACACAAAAAAACATTTTGCGTTACTCTGGGTGACAAATAGTTTACAGAGTGCATCAGATCAACGCTTGAAATTAGTTACATAAGATAGCAGTCCTAACATATTTTATCGATCTTATACAGAAAAAAAACCATTCTAAGTTTTAGTTTAAAATTCTTATTTTTTGCAGAAAAAAAACTTAAATATTTAAGTACGAATAGTGCTAATTATTCTTAAATCAAGAAAATAACGGGATATGTTCAAAAATGTAAGCGTAGAAATTATTAAAATAAGAATTAAATTTTCCAATTAAGTTCGTACATACATACAATATTAAGAATGAACTTGTCAACTATCAAGTAAAAAATTCTTAGAATAAGTATAAAGTTATCAAGTTATATCGGCTTCAAAGTAAGGACGAAAAATCTTACATAAATCTCTGAGTTTGGGAGAGAAATAACATTTACTCTCTTAGCTTAATGTTTGCTCCCCACAATTAATTCGCATTCTAAATTTAAGTTTAAAATACTTACTTTTTGCAAAAATCGAACTTGAATTTTAGCGTATAAATTCTCCAATTAAGTATGAAAATCTTGAGAGCTTGTGCGAAGTGACGTGTAATCTTCGTTGATGCCATTTTCACACCAGTGTGTTTGGATTTCTCATTAATTTCGTGGAGAATATAACACTTAAGGTTTGTAATGATAGTAAAAAACAAAGCAAAAGGGTACTGATTGGATAGTTTGGCAACTATCTAATGAGTTATTCGCATATTATTTAGTAAAAATCAAGCATCATCTAGCTTAATTGAGAATTCTACACTTTAAAATCATGCCGCAGTAGGCTAAAATGCAGGCCCAAGCAGGCCTTATGCCATCTATATTCAAGAATTCTATTCTTAAAAATCAAGCCCCATTAGGCTTAATGTCGTCTATTGTTAAGAATTTTATACTTAACTAGCGAACCCGGCGCAATTTAATGCCTTCAGATTAACTCAGTAGAGAGTGGTATGATAAACAATGTTTTTCGATTAGTTTTCCGCCGCAAAAGCAAACAACAAAGGCGGCGGTTCTCTAAACGCAAAAAGGCAACCAACAGCTGACCGCACGAAAAACAGGGAAATTCGATATTATTCCGACATACATCCAACGATTGGTCTTGCGATTTATTGATTATGATTGACAAAGACAACCGTACGGGGAATTGAAATGGATGATCAGTTGGAATAATTGGAATTCGTGAGATAGGGACTTCATCTTTTTTGAATTTGCCCTTGATGATCGTCGGCTAAATCACATTGTTTATTGATGACATGTGACCGATGATCGCAAACAATGTAAGAATTTAAATTTCTGACGCAGAAACCGTCGCATCGCACAGTGTGAGATTTAGTCAATCTAGCATCTCAAAATTAATTTTTATATGAAGTTTTAGAGATATCAACTTGAAATTTGGCACGATCGTTAAGGAGATTATAAGCTTCAATATGGTGAAAGATAACTAGTTCCAACTAGTGTCAAAGGGGACTAGTTCCGAACTATCCTTAAAAACACTAGTTGGGGACAATTTTTTCTAAACATTTATATTCAATATTTCTTCTTTTTTTCTCTTCTAACTAAAACTTGTCGATATAAGTACCCACATACAACCATTTCTATAAAATGCTTCAAGTTTCGAACTTTTCGATGATTCTTTGCAAATGAGAAAAATAAAAAGTTAATGTTGTTTCAATGTTAAATTTATTGATATCTAAAACATTATAAAGAGGAAAAACTAAAAAATTCAACGAAAGTTCTTAAAAGAATGGAAAATATTCAAAATAAGATATTAAACAAACACCAAAGTAAAGAAATTATATACAAATAATACAATAGTAAAATGCGAAAAGTAGAAATAAAAAAAAGGAATTTATACAAAAATAAAAATTCCAAAGAGCAGCAAGCAAAGTTTGTTATGCTAAATCAACAAATTCATCATTTACTTGGGTGTCAGGCAAAAGTGCAATGACCTCAGAAGGTAAAGTAGAACGCTTGGTTTTTGGGGGCAAACGTAAACTTGCAATTAAAGGCTCTGGCGTGATAAGCAACCTATGCAATAAATCTATATTGGTGTTAACTCGGAACGTTTTTCTTGTGAACAGTTCGCGATACTATCTCGACTCATTATTGCGTGCTTCTTGCGCTTCTTCAGAAAAGTTTCCTATGGGAAGAAAGCATGAAGATATTAACTCTTTGCATTTCCGTTTTTGTGTACTCGAAGCACTTTCAGCAAACTCTTTTTCTCGCTTTCCGCGTTGCGGTATTTGTTTTGAAGTTGATGGTGCGTGATCAAGAGCAAAATCAACAGCAGAAATTTTTGAACTTAGCCAAATAGCATTGTCATGCATAAATCTTGCTTTACCACGGTGAGATTTGCTCCATCGCGATTGAAATTGGAAGCAAATCTTTTTTATACGATCTTTAATTTTGGTATCGTCAACATCTGGTCCAAAAATTAATATAACGTGCTTTTCGACCGCTTCTGTTTTTTCTATTTTCACCTTGCTCAACCAAATCCAAAATAGCTCCTTTCGCGATATTTCACTCATACTAAAAAAAGGCAAAAAATGGGCAGGATTTTATTTTTAAAATTTGTTTTGGGCACATTAACAAAGATTCTGCTGGCATTCCCATCACGGAACTCCGTGGGACTTGGAAGTTCTAGTCTATCGAAGATTTGAAAGCTTTAAAATTTGTCTTACCTTTTAGGTGGTTATAAAACAATTTTTTCAAAATACTTGAGTGCTAAAATAAATATTGAATAAAACAAAAATTTTAAGTTTAAGTAATAACCTTTAATACAAAAAATATTTTAGGCCAAAAAAAACACTCACAACTTCGACCTGATCACTCAAACTTTTGTGATCAATACAAGCTTGAAAATCAATAGTTGCATGCTATGAAATTGCTCGTGTTTGATAGCTGTTATCACGCCAATAAAATTTTTTTATTCTCTTTTGTGTTTGTTTTCGTAAAAGTTGGGGTCTCTTCTCACGTAAAAAAAATAAGAGAGAGTTACGAAAACATTTTTTTTTTAATTTCGAGACGCCAGATTGATTAAATCTCACAGTGTGCATCGGCGAGCATTGAGTCCGTTTTCGAGGTAATTTAAATGTTGACAAGCCTCCCGAAATGCGGCGACCATCACACCCTCCACAGTACGCAGGAATTGAAGGATTGCAAAGATTTAAGCATAAACCTTGGCGTGGATAAACTGTATATAGTCTGACTAATTATTGCACGACGTTTACGTCATCTAAGGTTTGGTAGGAGGCATTAAATAACTCTAACTTTCCCTAAAAAACTACAGTCGTTACGGAATGAATTATCCAATTGGATAATCTAATTTTTTACACGTAAACTCATTTTCTGAAAAAATTACACTATGTAACAAAAATAAAAAATTTCTCAGTCCTTGGGATGTAATTGCTATTTCCTAGTCTGTTATGTCTTAAAAGTATGGAAACCACCTTATATTCCTCGGAAACTTTGCTTTTGTGACCAGGACAATGTGATTCATTAAAATATGCTAAAATTATGAGAAAAACGTGTTTGAGTCTTTCACTACAGAGAAAGTCATACAGAAAAACACATATAAATCAAAACTAGATTTTATTAAAACTTCAGAAAACCAAAAACATAAAAGTAAATCAGAAGCGGGTGGTTTTTCGTTTCATTTGCGTTTATACTGCGAGTCACTTTCTTTAATCAATCCCCAAATGTAATCTCCCATCATGTTCTCATTGTATTGTCCTTGGTATCGCCGCTCAAATTCCATTATATCCTGATGGAAGCGCTCGCCTTGCTCCTCTGAATATGCTCCCATATTCTCCTTGAATTTGTCAAGATGTGCAACCAGAATATGGAGTTTGAGAGACATCCTGCAGCCCATTTTGCCGCAGTTCTCCACCAGACTTTCGACCAGCTCCACGTAGTTTGCGGCTTTGTGATTGCCTAGGAATCCCTGTACCACTGACATAAAACTCATCCAAGCAGCTTTCTCAACACGAGTGAGCTTCTTGGTGAATTCCTCACACTCGAAGATTTTCTTTACTTGTGGTCCAACGAAGATACCGGCTGTAACTTTCGCCTCAGAGTGCTTAGGGAACAAGTCTTGTAGGTACTTGAACGCTGAAGAATTTTTGTCGAGAGCTTTGACGAATTGCTTTATAAGACCCAGTTTGATGTGGAGTGGTGGCATCAGTACCTTCTGGGGGTCCACCAAGGGCTCCCACTTGACGTTGTTTCTCCCCACTGTGAATTCAGTTCGTTGTGGCCATTCACGCTTACTGTAGTGTGCACTGTCGCAGATAAGCGCTGCCATGGTCACAAAAGCAAAGTTATCTTGCGACAATAGCTGTTTTCTATACTTTTGGGACCTAACTGACTATGAAATAACAAGTACAACCCAGGGACAAAAATCTTGTTACATTGTGTTATCAAATTGAAAATTTTTAGCGTTTTCCTGCATTTTTCGAGATTTTCGCTAAGAATTTTGTATTTTTCCATTCGAAAAGCCATTCCGCAATAATTGCACATAAATTCCATAAAAAAGCTAATATCGGTTTTTCCAATCGACATTTCCGAACGATTTTCCCATAAAAACATTCTTTGGCCAATTACGAACACCTTTCTCACTTGATAAATTACTATACATTTTTCACACCATTTTTATATACATATATAGATATCACAATAATCCAAAAGTCTCCAAGTATCACAACGAATTTTCCACCTTTACATCGTCTGAAATTATCAAACCACGCGATATGATGGAAAATTTCGTCGACAAAACCAAATCTTTCGAGTTTTTTTTCCTGAATTTTCCGAGTTTTTCACCAAGAATTTTTCTATTTTTCTATTCGAAAAGTCATTTTGGAATAATTATCCGAAATTTATCACATTTACATCGTCCAATATTAACAAAACATACGAAAATATGCAAAATTTCTTCCAAAAAATATTAAAATTTTTGTCATTTTTCCATAATTTTCCAATCAAAATTTTCTATTTTTCCGTTCCAAAAGACGCTACGGAACTATTGCACAATAATTCAATGTGCGATTTTCATAAAATCAAGCGATACAATGCAAAATTTTCCGTGTTTTCCGGAATTTTCCAAGTTTTTCTATTTTTCCATTCGGAAAGTCATTTCGGAATAATTATCCGAAATTTTTCACAGTTACATGTCCAAAATTATAAAATCATACTATAAAATTTATAATTTCCTAGAAAAATTTTAAAATTTTTCCGCAATTTTCCGAATTTTCCAACAAAAATTTTCTATTTTTCCATTAGAAAAGCCATTCGTGACAATTGCACACAAAATTCCATACAAGAAAGCAATTTTCGATTTTTCCAATATCCCGACTTTTTCGGACAACTTTCTTAAAATTTTCTTTCACATAAACCTTCTGCTGACAAAACCGAACAACTAAGAAAATTTTAGCAAAATCGGCCATGCCGTTCTCAATTGATGAATTACTATACATTTTTCAACCATTTTTATATACGACTATATAGATAAGAAAATAAGAGATAATAATAGAGTCCTGAACTTTTTGTACTACATTTTTATACCACCACCCTTAGGGATGAAAGTATATATCATTTGATATGAAAAAAAAGTGTAACGCATTTAAGGAGAAGAGTTAGACCCCAATTATCTTACGACCAAATTCGTTGCAGGTCTTTTTAAGACAATTGAGCTATGTTCGTCTGTATGGCTGGCTGGATGGCTGGTCAGCAGGATAACTCGAGTAATCCTTAACGGATCGGTATGCAAATTTACCAGTATTAATATTTTTAAAAACGAACGAATGATTGTAAATAGGCATAATAGCCCTACCCCTTCTGGTACCTCCCATACAGAAATACATATTTTTGGATAATAACTATTTCTTTCATAACTGCCAAATATACAACCGGAGAATAGTTGAATTTGGTCTGTTTATTTATCTTGCAATAGTAGACATACCCTAAGAAAACCGAAACCTTTGCCACACCCCTTCTGGTACCTCCCATACATATGACCGAATTGACCTTCATAGTTTTACATACAAACATTTTTTGTAAGTAAATTGAATTCACTCAAATTTTACGTATGATGTTCGCTTATGAAAATTGGACTCAGGAATGAATATAGACTCAATAGGCTGAGTCTATATTGTGAAAACTTGACGGCAGAAGACTGTGCACCAATCCAAGATGATAACATCGAGTGTCCACCTCCGAGCCAAGCTGAGATAACAACTGCCATATCCCGCCTAAAGAACAACAAGGCCGCTGGGGCTGATGGTCTTCCAGCTGAGTTGTTTAAGGCGGATGGAGATGAGCTTGTTTTAAGCATGCAACAGCTCATAGAGAACATTTAGCTTCAGGAGAGCATGCCAGAGGATTGGAATCTCAGTGTGCTATGTCCAATCTACAAAAAAGGTGACCGTAGTGAGTGTAAAAACTATCGTGGAATTAGCCTGTTACCGATTGCGTATAAGGTCCTGTCTAGCATACTGTGTGAACGTCTAAAGCCAATTGTGGAAAACCTGATTGGACCTTATCAGTGCGGCTTTAGACCAGGCAAATCCACACTACGGCAGATTCTTGAGAAAACCCATGAGAAGCAAATCGACACTTACCACCTCTTTGACGATTACAAAGCTGCCTTCGATAGTCCCATCAGGCATCCTCGGATTGGCAAGGATCTATCTGCACCATTCGATACGACGAGAGGTCTTAGACAGGGTGACGGTTTGTCATGTATGCTGTTCAACATAGTGATGGAGAAGGTGTAAAGGAAAGCAGCGGTTAACATGTCTGGCACCATATTTAATAAGAGCCACATGCTGCTCGCATATGCCGATGAAATCGACATTATCGGTCGCACGATGCGAGAGGTAACAGCTGTTTTCTCATCAGTTGAAAGGGAGTCAGCGAAAATGGGTTTGGCAGTGAATGAGGACAAGACGAAGTTAATGATATCATCGAACAAAGTGTCCACCCGTTGGGGACGCAACGTGAACGTTTGAGGTAGTGGATGAATTGGATCATAACCTTGGATCCGCCATGAACAAAAACAACAGTGTCAGCCTCGAAATAAAAGGGAGAATAGTGCTTGCCAACAGGTGTTTCTTTGGACTACGCGAGCACTTTATAAACACCACCCTATATCGAACTACCAAAGTCCATCTGTACCAGGTACTAATCTTACCGGTCCTGTTGTACGCCTCCGAATCTTGGGTGCTTACACAGGCAGATGCAGCTCATCTGGCGGTGTTTGAGAGAAAAATACTCCGCAATATATATGGACCCATTTGCGTAAACGGCGAGTTTAGGATTCGGATGAACCATGAGCTGTACGAGTTATATTACGACATTGATGTCGTCAAGCGAATCAAAGTGCAACGATTACGCTGGCTAGGCCATGTCGTGAGAATGGATGAGGAAACTCCAGCGCGAAAGGTATTCTATCAAGACCTCGAAGGACGGCGCAAAAGAGGGAGACCGCGACTACTTTGGAAGGACCAGGTGGAGGAATCACTGACGCTGCTTGGTAGGACTGACTGGAGACGGTGCGCACAAGATCGAAGCGGATAAAAATCTTTGATCAATTCGGCCTCTGACTTAGGCACAAAGATATAAATATATATATGTGTCAAGTTGTTTTAAAGGCTAATAATAATAACAATGAATATAGACGATATCGGTTCACGCCTTCTACCACCTTCAATACAAAATTACCTATTTTTGGAAAATTATTATTTCCCCCAGTAAAGGTTTTGGAACAGGGATCCCCACCTGTAAGGACAGAGACGGAAATCTGGTCACGGACACTCAGAGTGTGCTGCAAATATGGAGGGAACACTTTCAATCTCTTCTCGTTCCCGAAGGCAGCATAAGTGACGGAATCGCACCAATCATCGACGATGGAGTAGATTGTCCACCACCGAGCCAAAACGAGATCAGCACGGCAATTTCCCGGCTTAAAAATAATAAAGCTGCGGGAGCCGATGGACTGCCGGCAGAGCTTTTTAAAGCCGGCGGCGATGACCTGGTAACATGCATGCACCAGCTCATAAACACGATTTGGCTCAGAGAATGCATGCCCGATGATTGGAATCTGAGTGTCCTATGTCCCGTGCTTAAGAAAGGCGATCCTAGTGTGTGTACCAACTATCGCGGGATTAGCCTTTTACCCATCGCATACAAGGTCCTGTCTAGTGTGTTATGTGAAAGACTAAAGCCCATCCTGGCGAACCTGATTGGACCTTATCAGTGTGGCTTTAGACCTGGTAAATCCACCACCGACCAGATATTCACGCTACGACAAATCCTGGAGAAGACCCAAGAAATGCAGATCGATACCTACCATCTGTTCATCGATTACAAAGCTGCATTTGACAGTCCGATACGACAGAAATTGTTGGATGCTATGGCTGAGTTTGGTATCCCCGCAAAACTAATTCGACTCTGCGGGATGACACTGACTGACACGAAGTCTTCAGTAAAAATTGGCAAAAATCTGTCAGAGCCATTTTCTACCAAGCGAGGCTTTAGACAAGGCGATAGTCTGTCCTGCGATCTCTTTAACATCGTAATGGAGATGATCATGCGGAAAGCAGCAGTAAACAGGAATGGCACCATATTTAACAAAAGCCACATGTTGCTCGCGTATGCTGATGATATCGATATTATTGGACGTGGATTGCGAGATGTTACTGCGGCTTTTTCGAGCATTGAAAAGCAGTCGGCTGAAGTGGGTCTGGTGATAAACGAGGACAAAACCAAGTTATTTGTTTCAACGAACAAAGAGTCCACTCGTCTGGGACGCTGCGTGAACGTTGACAACTATAATTTTGAAGTGGTAGATGATTTTGTCTACCTTGGCTCCGCCATAAACAAAAATAATAATGTCAGCCTCGAAATCAAAAGACGAGTATTGATCGCAAACCGCTGCTACTATGCGCTAAGCAAGCGATTTAACGACAAAGCGCTCTCTCGAAAAACAAAGATCCAGCTCTACCAGACTCTGATCCTACCTGTCTTGCTCTACAGCGCAGAATCGTGGGTAATGACACAAGCGGATCAATCTATTCTGGGAGTCTTCGAGAGAAAAATACTCCGCAAAATATTTGGACCCATCATCGTGAACGGCGAGTACCGTCGTCGAATGAATCATGAGCTGTATGAGCTGTTCAACGACATCGACGTGGTCAAGCGCGTTCAAATAGACCGAATGCGCTGGCTTGGACACGTTGTACGAATGCACGATAACGCTCCGGCTCGAAAAGTCTTCGGCAATAAACTCGATGGGCGACGCAGGAGGGGGCGACCAAAACTCCGATGGATAGACCAGGTGACGGAAATGTTAAGTAAGCTTGGTATGACGAACTATCTACGGAGCGCAAAAGACCGAAGCGCTTGGAATGGTTTTCTACGTGCGGCTACTGATAGATGAATTTCTGTTGTTGCTGCCAGTAAAGAAGAAGAAGAATTATTTCCCCATAACTTCCAATCGGACACTTGAAAATTAATAAAAATTGGTCGGTCAATTTATGTTATGATAGTAGGAGAAACCTCAGAACACCTAACTATTGGACACAACCCTTCTGGTACCTCCTATACAAATGACCGAACTCACCCACATAGTCTAACATACATGTCTTTTTTGAATTCAGTAAAATTTTGCGTAAGTTGTACGGTTATGAAAATTTGAATCAGGATTGAATATGGATTATATCGGTTCACGCCTTCTGGTACCTCCCATACAAAATTACCTATTTTTAGAAAAATTAATATTTCTTACATAACTTCCAAACGGACACAAAATATCAGAAATCGTAACTATTTCACACACCCCTTCTGGTACCTGCCATATAAATAACCGATATTGCCCCTTTTACATACATATAGTGATGGCAATTAAAAAAGAATAATCGATTAATTAATCATATGATTAATCAAAACGAAAAATAATTAATCGCGATTAATTGGAGACAATTAATCGATTAATCGATACTTCGATATTTTCGCCTAAAATTGAAAATTATCATAAATTAAAAAAAAATAATTTTACTAATTACAATATTTTCCATGATTTTTCCCATTTATTCAATTGAATAAAAAATAATTTATTTGTTTAGTACTGAATTTAAAAATAGGAGCTTTGATAACCGTTTCGTGGTTGATCTGTTCCGTTTTTCCGTTACAATTGCACTCGCTTTGGAAAAAAGCCGCTCTGATGGTACAGATGTACCATTCAAAAAGCTATATTTTTGTGCAAGAGAGTACAGCTTAGGGTAGACCGATTTCATTTCTTCCCATGCGTCTATTACATTGCGCTTTAACTCTAGTATGGGGGATTGACAAAGAAGCTTAGTTCATCTTGAGGAAGTGTTGAGTCATTGTCCTTTCTTCTTCGCCCATAAATCAAATTCAGCATCACCAGCAGAAGACGTTTCACTGCCGCTCCCAGGGTTGCCAGTTTTTTTTGAGGCCAAATCCCCAAATTGAAATTTTTACTCCCCGAAAATTCCCAAAAAAGAAGCCAACATTACCGAAAAAATCCCCCTTCTTTTAAAGAAAATTCTAGCAAGTTTTAGGTTTTAAAATTAAAATGTATAATTTAATTCAGTTTAACAAAACATACGAAACGATATCTTTAGTATAAAAAAAATCAAATTTAGCAAATTTTAGCAATAATTAGGAACAAACAAAAAAACATAACAAAAAATTCATTTAATTGAATGCAAATTATATTTAACAATTAAAGTCAGTCCCCTTACATAAATACGTATTATTTGTACTCCATTTTTCAGTCAGTGTTTATAATATTAAAAACTTCAGATTCTAAGCCTTCGATGTCGTCGCATTGTGCTAAATTTTGTATATACAATTGTGAGAGTTTAACCGCTTCAGCATTTCCGGAGACGGATTGAACTTATCACAACATATTGAATTTGTTTTAAAATGAGTATTTATTCTTAATGATGCCTCTAGAAGCTCATATTGAATTTTGTTGCGTATTTAAGTCTTGGTGGTGTTCATAACTGAGAATACTCTCTCCATGCAAGCATTACTAATTGGCACGCAGAGCATATTCAAAACCATTTCAGCAACTCCTCAAATGGTCGATTGCCTGCTGCATCCCGATAGGAATACTTTTTAGGCCAAGCTGAGTTAAGATTAGTAATGATGTCACCGCCGAAAATGTTTTTCCAATTTACGAATGACATTTTCCTCCACTGAGATTCCTATAAATCGGTAGGAACTATTTCTCTAAGGACAGTCTTTAAAATTGGTAAAATAGATACAAAACTTGGTTGACCTACAGGATTACAACATATAATTATGGAAAATTGTTTTAATGTTTTAAAAAACAGTAAGTTTGGTGGAAACCTTTGTAGCATTTGCAATAATAGATCACGATAAACTGATCGTTTGTGAGTCGTGTTCCCTCACTTTGGTTTGTTAATGATAACTATATATGATTGCCAACCACTTAAACAGAATAGATAAGTGATACATTTGTGACTATCTTTAGTAGATATATAAACAAACGAGACAATATGTTTGATAATCCGCTAAAAAAACACATGTGTGAGAAAATTTAAAATTTGATGAAAAATCCCCTTTAATTCCCCAAACAAACGATGACATCCCCATAAAATTCCCATATCCCCAAGTCGATAATTTCATCCCTTTTTTCAATTAAAAATCCCCAAAAAGGGGAAAAATCCCCTAAACTGGCAACGCTGGCCGCTCCCAATGCTTTTAATAACTGGGGTTGCAGTTCTAGGTCTTTCGTCGTCAGCCGTCAAAGCTCAATGAATACATTTGGCGGCTGGCAACGAATCTTCTCGATACAATTAAATCGTTTATTGAAAGAAAATAATCGATTATTACCAATTTTTCGATTAATCGTGCCATCACTACATACATATAATTTTTGTATGTACACCGAATTCAAACGAATTTTATTTTAGCTTTATTTTCAGAATCTAGCCAGTTTGATCAAGGGTGAAAAATCGTGTCGTACAGTGTAATATATGAGTAATTTAGTTTAATTAAAAACCTATTAATTTCAGTCAGTCAAGACTTAAACAATATCTAATATTGGGTGACTGTTTACTTAACTGATATCTCTGTACTGGTTAATATACATTTCAACCCAGTAGCCGACATTTTAAGTCCTGCACATCAAGTTTTTCGACATATCATACGATGTTCTGATTAGAGTGTTTTAAAATAGAGAATCAAAGAGTATTATCAAACTATAGTTGTTTGAACTTCGAATACTGATGATCGATTCATCTTAAATTTTCTTCGTATATCCAAGACTCTAAAGGGCAAGCTTTCTCCCAGTCTATACCTTAACCGAAGTATTCCGAACTTCTCAGAGTACTTGTGCCCACTATACGAAACATGGTTTTCTCCTCCAGCATAAGAAGCTTGTTTTAGTAAGCACGTCTGTAATAAATAGGAGGAATCAATAAAGAGTTTTGACCAATCTCTTCATCGTTAAATCGAGTTGCTCCCCTGATGGTTCTCACAAACTGATACCAGTTCCTCGGTACCATAACTAAAGTGTCAGAACTCTTCTTGGCCTTTTCAATTGGTGCATGCTTGCGATTTGAGGTGGGTGTGCAAGGGAAGAAGAAGTTGTTTTTTGCTGCACACGAAGATCAGAATTGCTTCCATGTTAATGATGGTTTATTATCTGGAACCCGTCCTGTTACACCCTCATGCAAGGGCGTAGCCAGGATCTAATGTAGGGGGGGGGGGGCAGTCGGATTTACACTTCATGATAATAGCATGTTTACAAAAAAAATTAAAACTAAGTACCTATCGAAAAGCAATACTCATTGTTTTGGCAATATTTTATTAAACAAAGGCAGACTACAATTTTTTTTAAAAAATTTAGGTTATCGATTTCATGTAGTACCAAAAAATTAATATTTCTTCATTTTAGTTGTTTTTTTTGGACATATGCAAATTTAAGCCGCAATTCTTGAGCGATTTTTCTTGTGTGATTGATTGATTGTGCACAGAATTAACGTGTTTTTTATTCTAAATTCTTTATTGTTATTTTTTTTAAAATGTGTCAAATGTCCAAAAAAATTTTAACTTCCGCAATTATTGTAAGCATATGCTGCAAATTGAACTAAGTGAAAATATAAGCAATAACTATGTACTCCTGCTCACAATTATTATCCGATTAAAACAAACCTGGAACAATCCTGGAAAAGTTTTAAGAAAGTCTTCTGAAAACAATATGTCAAACTGGTGAAAGTTACCATGAAATTTTTTTGCATATATACCAAAAATTCCGTTTTAGACTGCAAATAAAATAATATTTTGTGTTTACAAATAGGCAGAGTAGTCTGCTTTTCATTTAAAAAGACTAGTACCAAAATATGTTACATAATCTGTCAAAATAAAGAAATTTGTTTAATCCAAAAAATTTTGAAATTAAAGTCAAAAATTTATTTTTGATCGAATATGAAAATTTTTTAAAAAATACGGCAGGGAATTTAGAGTATACAAACGTACATTCTGTGCACAATTTTATTCCCAATAATACAAAAAAAAGAACATTTTGAAAATCGGTCAAGAATTGCGGCCTTTAATTTCATTTGTCGAAAAACCCTTTATTTGCCACTGTGGACGGTAGGCTTAAAACAGGTTTAGGTTGCATGAAAATGACGATAATAATTGTAAATGCCACTGCGTTCTGGGTTGAACATACATCAAAAAACTGCTAGAAATTAAATCCTAGCTGATCTTTTATTGGAAATATCGATATTTTTCATTTCTGCAGACTGAACCAAAAAACTTTTTACTTTTTAATCGAAGACAGTAAAAAAAATGGACAAATGAGATAAAATCTGTTTATTTATTATAAAAGCACACAAACAGGTATTTACTTATTATTCGTGTATTGTCTTTAATTTTTTGACATTGCTACAACATGGAGGCTTAACGTGCAGTAAAATTTTACATTTAAGGTAAAAAACATAGTTTGATAGATAAAAAAAAAGAAATTTAGCATGCACGGAAGCATGGCATAGCCTCCAACTAGGAGAAATACAGTAATAAATTGTTCAAACTTTTATATCTTTTAAATATTAAAAGTCCTTTACAAAGTTAACGAAACCTTCGATGATAAAGTGAGTAAGCAGTTTTCCTATACATGGTCACTACTATCACTTGTACATAGTTTTGATCATGGGCAATTGTTAATTGGTGTCTCATGGTGTCATATACTTGATATTGGGTAAAGGATTTCAATTACGAATATTAAGCTTTACTGCTTTTCTGAATCAAACCTGGTTTTTTTTATTGAAGGTTGAAATTCGTTTGTGTTTTGAATTCTTTAACGCATTATCTGAAGAATGTTATTATATATCCCTTTAAAAGTAAGAACAAACATTCTCATTAATACTGGATCTCAACTACCCAGCAAAAAAAATAATATGGGAAGACCATTCCCTTATAATCATTTACATTTCTGGTTGACAATTTCTATGCATTACAAAACACATGCCTGGAACACACACAAATATGACCGCTTTGATAGTTTTTGATAAAAATTGTCGAAGACATAATCGAACTAGACGGTTTTACCCTAACTTTGAGTAGTGTTTTAAGGGAATAAACTTGACTTATTTAAAACAACTGAAATCGATTTTCGCAGACTACACCAGTTTACAAATCTTTATTTTTTGTGAGCTGCAGAGTTCTAAACAATTTTTTTCTATAGATTTCAGCCTCCTAAACACGAATATGAGATTTAAAAATTTTTCCTCTGATTAGTTTTCAAGATATGAATTTTTGAATTATTTTGCAAATTTTATATGAGATGCATCAGCTTATTTGAGAATAATTCGTAAACTCGTCTTACGATTTGAACAAGAGTGGTCTTCAATTAAAGGTAATGTGCTCCCCTAAAATCATTCTATACAAGCTTTGACCATCGGTAGGGTAGTTTTGATGGTAAGAGCATTTAAAGTTTAAAAAACAAATTTTTTTGTGGAAAAATCTCGATTTTAAATTGATAAAAAAATTTATTAAAAATATTAATCGCAAAAATAAATCCAATTTCATAAATTGAATATAAAGATTGGACTTTCCCGAGCAAAACAGGGCATCGTTTATAAAAATTGGGTGATAAAAGGAAGAGTTGCACGTTTTTTAAGAGGACCCAACAAATGGTAAATTTTTTGATTTTAGGCATATCACGGTATGTTTAGAGCTAAACTTCACGTTGCATGAAAATTACTATAAAAAGTGGAAATGCCACTGTATTCTGGGTTGATCATGCATCACGAAAATGTTTAATCTGAAATCCTAGCTGATCATTTTTTAGAAAATATCGATATCTTCCATTTCTGCCGACTTGACCAAAAGTCTTTTTACTTTTTAAACGATGACACTAAAAAACTGGACCAATGAGATAAAAACTGTTTATTTATTATAAAAGTATACAAACAGGGATTCTTGTATGATCATTGATTATTTTGACATTGCTTCAATTTGGAGGCTTGAAGTGCATTTTAAACCTATATTTTTAAAAAAATCTTTATTTTTAATTTTTAAATCGTATTATATACATATATTGCAATTAATAAATATTCCACTTTTCTAATACTGAACAAATTCTTCTTAACGGTTACGCGGTGTAAAAATTAAAAATATCGATATTTTTTTTAAAATGTAGGCTTAAAATGCACTTCAAGCCTCCAGGTCAAAGCAATATCAAAATAATCAATGCTTATACAAGATTCCCTGTTTGTATACTTTGATAATAAATAAACAGTTTTTATCTCATTGGTCCAGTTTTTTATTGTCATCGTTTAAAAAGTAAAAAGACTTTTGGTCCAGTCGGCAGAAATTGAAATTATCGATATTTTCAAAAAAGATCTCCTAGGTTTTCAAATTAAACATTTTCGTGATGCATGATCAACCCAGAATACAGTGGCATTTTCACTTTTTAATGTCATATTCATGCAACGTGAAGTTTAGCTCTAAACCTACCGTGATATGCTAAAAATCAAAAAATTTACCATTTGTAGTGTCCTTTTAAAAAACGTGTTACTCTTCCTCTTATCACCCAATATTTATAAACGATGGCTTGTTTTGCTCGGAAAGGTATAATCTTTATACTCAATTTATGAAAATGGATTTATTTTTGCGATTAATATTTTTTATAATTTTTTTTATAAATTTAAAACCGTGACTTTTGCACAAAAATATTAGTTTTTTTAACTTTAAATGATCCTACCATCAAAACTACCCAACCGATGTTAAAAGCTTGTATAGAGGGGTTTTAGAGGAGCACATTACATTTAATTGAAGACTACTCTTGTTCAAATCGTAAGACGATTTTGCGAATTATTCTGCAATAAGCTGATGCATCTCAAAAAAAATTTGCAAAATAATTCAAAAATTCATATCTTGAAAACTAATCAGAGGAAAAATTTTTAATTCTCATATTCGTGTTTAGGAGGCTGAAATCTATAGAAAAAAAATATTTAGAACTCTGCAGCAAAATGACTGTAAACTATAGCTATAGTTGGAGTTTCAGATATGCCGTCTTCGACAAAGTTGTTTTAAATAAGTCAAGCTTTTTTTGCTTTGATGATAATGGCTTAAGCGTTTGAATCTCTACTGGATTAAAATAATCTATGATGTTGAATTAACTAGTATTTGGTCCACCCCTCTATATCATTTGACACAAGAAAAAGTGTAACGTATTAAATGAGACAAGTTGGACCTTAAGTATCTGAAGAGCGATTTGAACTCTGGAGCCATATCCGTCTGTCTGGGCGGCTGGCTGGTGTGCAGGATAACTCGAGTAAAATTTACTGACCCTTTAAAGATTTAACAGTTTTATTATTTTCCAAAATTTACTTTTCTTCCTAATGAAAAACTGGACGATATTTAAATTTGGTCAGTTTAATTTCCTTACAACAATAGGTAAAATCTTAGACAACCGAAATATTTTCTACAACCCTTTTCGTAACTTCACTACAAATGACCAAATTCACCCATATTCATTTACATACATACTATGTATCTTTGTTGCAAGTGCATTAAATACAGCTTAAATTTTGCACAATCGTATCGCCTTTTAAACGTTAACTTACGAATAGAAAAGGGCCTCGTTCTGCGTACTAGTACTTCCAATACAAGGTAGTCTAAACTTTCCCAATAATTTCAAGGAGGAAGTCTTAATGTTTTGTGAATTCATTAGCACTTTCCAAACTGTAACCATTTTTAAAGCTTTGAGACATGCCTGTTAACGTCTGCCCAACAGTTACCACTGTACAAGCAGGACAATAACAATACATAAGTACTTTTACTTAAAAATCAGTTAATTTTATTGACTCAGAGTTAAAAAAATATCCACTTATTTGAGAATAATTCGTAAACTCGTCTTACGATTTGAACAAGAGTGGTCTTCAATTAAAGGTAATGTGCTCCCCTAAAATCATTCTATACAAGCTTTGACCATCGGTAGGGTAGTTTTGATGGTAAGAGCATTTAAAGTTTAAAAAACAAATTTTTTTGTGGAAAAATCTCGATTTTAAATTGATAAAAAAATTTATTAAAAATATTAATCGCAAAAATAAATCCAATTTCATAAATTGAATATAAAGATTGGACTTTCCCGAGCAAAACAGGGCATCGTTTATAAAAATTGGGTGATAAAAGGAAGAGTTGCACGTTTTTTAAGAGGACCCTACAAATGGTAAATTTTTTGATTTTAGGCATATCACGGTAGGTTTAGAGCTAAACTTCACGTTGCATGAAAATTACTATAAAAAGTGGAAATGCCACTGTATTCTGGGTTGATCATGCATCACGAAAATGTTTAATCTGAAATCCTAGCTGATCATTTTTTAGAAAATATCGATATCTTCCATTTCTGCCGACTTGACCAAAAGTCTTTTTACTTTTTAAACGATGACACTAAAAAACTGGACCAATGAGATAAAAACTGTTTATTTATTATAAAAGTATACAAACAGGGATTCTTGTATGATCATTGATTATTTTGACATTGCTTCAATTTGGAGGCTTGAAGTGCATTTTAAACCTATATTTTTAAAAAAATCTTTATTTTTAATTTTTAAATCGTATTATATACATATATTGCAATTAATAAATATTCCACTTTTCTAATACTGAACAAATTCTTCTTAAACGGTTACGCGGTGTAAAAATTAAAAATATCGATATTTTTTTTAAAATGTAGGCTTAAAATGCACTTCAAGCCTCCAGGTCAAAGCAATATCAAAATAATCAATGCTTATACAAGATTCCCTGTTTGTATACTTTGATAATAAATAAACAGTTTTTATCTCATTGGTCCAGTTTTTTATTGTCATCGTTTAAAAAGTAAAAAGACTTTTGGTCCAGTCGGCAGAAATTGAAATTATCGATATTTTCAAAAAAAGATCTCCTAGGTTTTCAAATTAAACATTTTCGTGATGCATGATCAACCCAGAATACAGTGGCATTTTCACTTTTTAATGTCATATTCATGCAACGTGAAGTTTAGCTCTAAACCTACCGTGATATGCTAAAAATCAAAAAATTTACCATTTGTAGTGTCCTTTTAAAAAACGTGTTACTCTTCCTCTTATCACCCAATATTTATAAACGATGGCTTGTTTTGCTCGGAAAGGTATAATCTTTATACTCAATTTATGAAAATGGATTTATTTTTGCGATTAATATTTTTTATAATTTTTTTTATAAATTTAAAACCGTGACTTTTGCACAAAAATATTAGTTTTTTTAACTTTAAATGATCCTACCATCAAAACTACCCAACCGATGTTAAAAGCTTGTATAGAGGGGTTTTAGAGGAGCACATTACCTTTAATTGAAGACTACTCTTGTTCAAATCGTAAGACGATTTTGCGAATTATTCTGCAATAAGCTGATGCATCTCAAAAAAAATTTGCAAAATAATTCAAAAATTCATATCTTGAAAACTAATCAGAGGAAAAATTTTTAATTCTCATATTCGTGTTTAGGAGGCTGAAATCTATAGAAAAAAAATATTTAGAACTCTGCAGCAAAATGACTGTAAACTAGTGCTATAGTTGGAGTTTCAGATATGCCGTCTTCGACAAAGTTGTTTTAAATAAGTCAAGCTTTTTTTGCTTTGATGATAATGGCTTAAGCGTTTGAATCTCTACTGGATTAAAATAATCTATGATGTTGAATTAACTAGTATTTGGTCCACCCTCTATATCATTTGACACAAGAAAAAGTGTAACGTATTAAATGAGACACGTTGGACCTTAAGTATCTGAAGAGCGATTTGAACTCTGGAGCCATATCCGTCTGTCTGGGCGGCTGGCTGGTGTGCAGGATAACTCGAGTAAAATTTACTGACCCTTTAAAGATTTAACAGTTTTATTATTTTCCAAAATTTAATTTTCTTCCTAATGAAAAACTGGACGATATTTAAATTTGGTCAGTTTAATTTCCTTACAACAATAGGTAAAATCTTAGACAACCGAAATATTTTCTACAACCCTTTTCGTAACTTCACTACAAATGACCAAATTCACCCATATTCATTTACATACATACTATGTATCTTTGTTGCAAGTGCATTAAATACAGCTTAAATTTTGCACAATCGTATCGCCTTTTAAACGTTAACTTACGAATAGAAAAGGGCCTCGTTCTGCGTACTAGTACTTCCAATACAAGGTAGTCTAAACTTTCCCAATAATTTCAAGGAGGAAGTCTTAATGTTTTGTGAATTCATTAGCACTTTCCAAACTGTAACCATTTTTAAAGCTTTGAGACATGCCTGTTAACGTCTGCCCAACAGTTACCACTGTACAAGCAGGACAATAACAATACATAAGTACTTTTACTTAAAAATCAGTTAATTTTATTGACTCAGAGTTAAAAAAATATCCACTAGAATTTTGGAGAATGGGTGGACGTTTTTATCAGTCAGTTCACCTTACTGAAATTTTTGTACTGTTTTATATAGATTTTCATATTTTCTGGGATTTTGACAGCTGCCCCCCCTGCCCCTACCTGGCTACGCCCTTGCCCTCATGCCATATGCAACTAAATGTACCTCCGTTGATGCTGCAATCTCGGATTGTCAAGTTGTAAGTGGACGTTCATAAAATACCACATTCGACGTCAGAGCTGGTGTGTCTAATACTTATTTTAAATCAAATACCTAGGGTCGAATTGCCGCATTCAATTCCAAATCTTGATTACAAGAGTGCTGTAAATTATAAATTTGCCTTTAAATTTTAAAAATATTTGCAAAGCGAATCAATAGATATAAGCAATTCATTACTTATTTTATGAAGTTCCTAAATATGGCCGTAAGAATGCGTTCGTATACCAGATTTCAATTCGAATCCAATGCGGTAATTCGACCCCGAAACGACCTTGTTTGGATCTTTTTTGCTGGCAATTTTATTTGGATTTTCGAGACAAGCACATTTGCCGTGGTGCAATGACTTCGTATGGCATACAGTTTCGGGGAAAACCCGCTTAGGCGGTTTTGAACACTCTATCTGGCATCTACGAATTTCATATTTTTAGAGTTATCAGCTTTTTATAAAACCAATTTTTCAAAAGAATGTTCCACTATTTCATATTTTGTTCGGTTTTTATACCTGTATACATAGGGATGAGGGTATTAACATTTGATACTAAAACCAGTCAGGTAAACTGACTAAATAATACCATCGCAATATGTAAAATATTGTTCAAGTCCTGAGTTATTATTTGCCTGTTTGTGGAGCGTAAACGGTTGGAGATAGGACTTTCTGTAGCGAGACGTTAGGCTACATGTGATAAAACTGGAAAAAAGGTTAGAGTAAGCCTTAACAGATCCTTATGACAATTTACCAGAGTTAATATTTTCCGAAATGAAGTTATGGAATTGTTAATGGGCACAACCTGATACAAAATTACCTATTTATAGATAATAAATAACTTTTTAAAACTTAAAATATGTACTTACCTTGTTGTCATGGAATAGCTTTTTCAATTCACAGCTAGTTTATTAATTTTATCTTAAAATCCATTGGCATGTTGTCATATTTTGCTAACTTAAGTAACTCTTTATTTGTAACTCCAGCAAAGGAATAACAATTTTAACATTTCCCATTTCATACGTAGGTTTTCTTGTCCAGTTTGACGTATTGTGCTTTATCTGTCCAAGTAAATTTAAGATTTTCCATATAAGATATTTATTATCTTTTGAAAATTCTTATCCTTATTATGTGCTACCAATTAAATCCCTTCAATGCACATTCTTTGCATATGTAAAAGTTCATAAATTATCTAATAGTAATTCGCAGAATACATCTTCATGGCAGATATATGAAACAAAAATTATCCAAGACTTTATGGACTCTGTCCAAATGCATATTTTTAAATGTCCGTATCACACTACATATAGATCACTGGCAATGTCATAATTTATTTTACATCACCCAGAGTCTGCTAGTGTGTAAAATTAATAAACACGTATTTATTTTACGACATTTTCCCAAAAAGATGACACAGCGCTCACACGTACACACATTTGTATTTGTGGATGCGTGTCAAATCCATTGAATGCTAACTGATTCACATTTCTGAAATTGAAATATAAATTACAATATATTATATTGTACTGCTCCCGTACTCCATTGTTATAACCATTAAATAAAAATCAAATTTATGTATTCAGACTCACTCACACACGCACACACATCATAGCACACACAAAAAGCGTATCACAAAAATATAAAACTTTTTAAATACGATAATTGAAAATGCAACGAACCATAAAAACGAAAAGCACAAAAAATATCAAATGTTTCATATTAGCAATACCCACACACACGCATTCAACGTCGCATGCACACATTGATATACATGCATGTGTATGTGTTAGGGTATTTTATGTGTGAGCTTTAGTTACCTGTCAGTCTTAAATGATGGTATATTGGTGTAGTTGTAACACGCTAACGTCTGGCAAACTACATGGCTCCTGCCGAAGGACGCAAGAAAGGTAAAACAATGATACGATCATATAGGAGTATCGCCTCATATCGTATCTCATCGCCATCGAGTACTAAGGAAGAATTAACTTGAAATAAACAGAAGTGGATGTGCTACGCAATTGCACATATAACCCAGTGAACATTGGTTGAAAAATTGGAAAGTCGCTGGCTGCATAATTGTTCGGATGCGCTTATGAACATACTCTAGATGCTATCTTTTTAACTGTATCCCAATGAACTTTATATTTTGGCATTCCTTCTCGACATGTACGAACCCAGTGTTCTGCCTACTGTGGAGTTATGTAAAAAGCATGTCTACTACTTGTTTTGTGTATTTTTACTTTTCAAAGATATCAAAAAACCTAGCGAAGTGAGATAAAATCTATTTATAGTAGAAGGGGCGCTGCAATCTAAACATCGTTGTATCAGCAGTACTCACGTACCCAGAATGCACGCTGCAGGATGCTACTACCAATTCAAATGTTAACGGACTTTTGGTCCACACTGTATTATAGAGTCTGGGCTAATCGTAGAAAAAATGCATATGTTTCAGCTAAACGCCCAGTATGCCAACATTATGAGTCGTTTCTGCATTTATTTATACACTAACATATGAAAAAAAAATTTCCTCCGTTTTTACACCATCATCCTTAGTCACTTTAGACCCTAGGTTGCTTTGAACCAAATTGGATTTATGACTTTTTACGTCGTTTGAGCCATGTCCGTCTGTCTGGCTGGTGCGCACGATAGCTTTTGAACGACGCAACCAAATGTTTTAAAATTTTGCACGAGTTAATATTTTCCCAAAACTACTTACGGTATTGCAAATGGCTACATGGCCCCGGCCCTTCAGGCACCTCCCATACAAATACATAATTCCGCCCACTTTAGAAATCGAGTAATAATATCAATACACCCAACGGGATCGTACCCAAATTCTGTACTTAGGAAAGCTATAACAGTATAAGGTTTTGAAAAAAAAAATTGGAAGTCTAGCCCCGCCCCATCTGGTACCTCCCATACAAATGTACCTTTCCGCCCGCTTTAGAGATGGAGTAGTAATATCAATACACACAACGGGATCGTACCCAAATTCTGTACTTAGTAAAGCTATAACAGGATACACTTTTTGAGAAAAAAACTGGTGGTCCAGCCACGCCCCATCTGGTACCTCCCATACACATGTGGAAATCAATTATTATTATTAATAGATCTAACGCGGTCGTGCCCAAATTCTGTATTTTGTTAAATTATAACAGGATAAAGTTTTGGGGATAAAATTGGAAGTCTAGCGACGCCCCTTATGGTACCTCCCATACAAATGTTTCTTTCCGCCCACTTTAGAGATGGAGTAATAATACCAATACACCCATCGCGATCGTGCAACAAATTCCGTATTTAGTAAATATATAACAGGATAAAGTTTTGATAGAAAAAATCTGGAAATCTAGACACGCCCACTTTAGAAATCGAGTAATATATCAATATAATAGAGAATTTTTTGTTTTACTGAGGGTGAGGGTAAATGTAAGTCGGGTTGCCCGACTGAAACTTTGTTACTGGTTCTTATGTTGATGTATATATTGATACCGAAACGACATTTAATTATACCATCACCCTTAGGAATGAGGGTACATATCATTAAATACGAGAATGTAACGCATTAAAGGAAACAAGTGAGACCCCAAGTATCTTAAGACCAAATTAGTTTCAGAACTTTCTAGGACGAATCAGCTATGTCCGTCTGGCTGGCCTGCTGGATGACTGGTAAGTACGATAACTCGAATAAATCTTAACTGATCCGAATGAAAATTTACCAGTAATAATATTTTCCAAAAAGAAATAATTGAATTGTAAATTGGCAGAATAGCCTCACCCCTTCTGGTACCTCCCATACAGAATTACCTTCTTTGGGATAAATAATATTTCTTCCACAACTTTCAAACGGACAACTGCAGGATATATGAATTTGGTCAGTTTAATTTCCCTGTAATAGTAGACAAACCCTAAGAAAACGAAACGTTTGCCGTACCACATCTGGTACCTCCTAAACAAATGACCTAATTGACCCTCATAGTTTTACATATCTTTATACCATCACCCGTAGGGATGAAGGTATATATCATTTGATACGACCCAAAAGTGTAACACATAGAAGGAGTCACTTTAGACCCTAGGTTTCTTTGAACAAAATTCGATTCATGACTTTTTAAGTCGTTTGAGCCATGTCCGTCTGTCTGTCTGTCTGTCTGTCGGGTGGCTGTCCGGCTGGTTCGCACGATAACTTTCGAAAGACGCAACCAAATGTTTCGAAATTTTGCACGAGTTATTATTTTCTCAAAACTACTTACGGTATTGCAAATGGGCTACATGGCCCCGCCCCTTCTGGTACCTCCCATACAAATACATCATTCCGCCCACTTTAGAAATCGAGTAATAATATCAATACACCCCACGGAATCGTCCCCAAATTCTGTATTTTGTTATATTATAACAGGACAAAGTTTTGGAGAAGTCTAGACACGCCCCTTATGGTACCTCCCATACAAATGTACCTTTCCGCCCACTTTTGGGATGTAGTAATAATATCAGTACACCCAACGCAATCGTGCGCAAATTCTGTATTTAGTAAAGCTATAACAGGATAAAGTTATGGAGAAAAAATCTGGAGCCTAAACACACCCCTTCACGTACCTCCTATATAAATGTACCACTACTCCGCCCAATTTCGAAATCGAGTAATAATATCAATAAATAGAAAATTATTTGTTTTACTGAGGGTAAGGGTAAATGTAAGTCGGGTTGCCCGACTGAAACTTTCTAACTGGTTTTAATTACAAATCGATTATTTTCAATAACTCAAGACTTAAACAATATATTATATTGGGTGATGGTATTTATCAGTCAGTTTAACTGACTGAAATTTCTGTACTGGTTTTTCTAAGAATTCAGTCATATTTTCCAAAAGATGTACAATTATGAAAATTTGCCTCTGGAATGAATATGACTACATCGACGGACCACTTCTGGTACCTAATATTTTTTTTAATTTGGTGAGGTCAATTATTTTCGAATAGTAGACAAATACTAAGGAAACCACTATCTGGTACCTCCATACAAATGACAGAATTCACCCTCATAGGTTTACACTTTTTTTGTACTGAGGAAACCGAAACATTTGTCCCACCCCATCTGGTATCTCCATACAAATGACCGAATTCACCCTCGTAGGTTTACACTTTTTTATACCATCACCCATTTGATACGACCCAAAAGTGTAACATATAGAAGGAGTCACTTCAGACCCTAGGTTTCTTAGAACCAAATTCGATTCATGACTTTTTAAGTCGTTTGAGCCATGTCCGTCGGTCTGTCTGTCTGTCTGTCCGGTGGCTGTCCGGCTGGTTCGCACGATAACTTTCGAAAGACGCAACCAAATGTTTTGAAATTTTGCACGGGTTATTAATTTCTCACTTTAGAAATCGAGTAATAATATCAATACACCCTACGGGATCGTCCCCAAATTCTGTATTTAGTAAAGCTATAACAGGATAAAGTTTTGGAAAAAATTTGGAAAGCCTAGCCACGCCCCTTCTGGTACCTCCCATACAAATCTACCGTTCCGCCCACTATAGAGATGGAGAAATAATAACAATAAATTAAACGTGATCGTATCCAAATTCTATTTTTAGTAAAGCTATAACAGGATAAAGTTTTGGAGAAAAAAATTGGAAGTCTATTCACGCCCCATCTGGTACCTCCCATACACATCAGGTACCGCCCACTTTAGAAATCGATAAATATTATTAAAAGACCTAACGCGATGCAAACAAAATTCTTCAAAATCAGTTAACAACTCGCAGAGTTCTGCGAACATCAAGAATTCACTTTCGAGTACTTGTATGGGAGCTTCGCTCCAAAAACTGAATTGCTCGTAAAAAACTTAAATGAGCTGATCTAGAAAAACTGGGAGATACGTATATATTTTTTGGAGCTATATTTTCAGAATCTGGTCAGTTTGATCATGGGTGAGGCCAAAAGTTCAAATTTGTCTTACAGTGTAATACTTCATTTAGTTTGTTGGGAAGTCAGTTTTACGCAGAAGTTTTCTGTTTGTGCTCATTTAAAAACAAAACCAGTACAGAAATTTCAGTCAGTTAAACTGACTGATAAATACCATCACCCAATATAATATATTGTTTAAGTCTTGAGTTATTGAAAATAATCGATTTGTAATTAAAACCAGTTAGAATGTTCAGTCGGGCAACCCGACTTACATTTACCCTTACCCTCAGTAAAACAAATAATTTAAATAATAATTTAAAAAATAAATAATTTTCTATTTTATTGATATTATTACTCGATTTCGAAATTGGGCGGAGGGGTGGTACATTTATATGGGAGGTACGTGAAGGGGTGTGTTTAGGCTCCAGATGTATTCTCCATAACTTTATCCTGTTATAGCTTTACTAAATACAGAATTTGCGCACGATTGCGTTGGGTGTACTGATATTATTACTACATCCCAAAAGTGGGCGGAAAGGTACATTTGTATGGGAGGTACCATAAGGGGCGTGTCTAGACTTCCAATTTTTTCTCCAAAACTTTGTCCTGTTATAATATAACAAAATACAGAATTTGGGCACGATCGTGTCGAGTGTATTGATATTATTACTCTATTTCTAAAGTGGGCGGAGTGGTACATTTGTATGGGAGGTACCAGAAGGGGCGTGTCTAGACTTCCAGATTTTTTCTCCAAAACTTTATCCTGCTTAAACTTTACCAAATACAGAATTTGGGCACGATCGCGTTAGGTCTTTTAATAATATTAATCGATTTCTAAAGTGGGCGGTACCAGATGTGTATGGGAGGTACCAGATGGGGCGTGAATAGACTTCCAATTTTTTTCTCTAAAACTTTATCTTGTTATAACTTTACTCAAAATAGAATTTGGGTACGATCACGTTTAATTTATTGATATTATTTCTCCATCTCTATAGTGGGCGGAAAGGTAGATTTGTATGGGAGGTACCAGAAGGGGCGTGGCTAGGCTTTCAAAATTTGTTCCAAAACTTTATCCTGTTATAGCTTTACTAAATACAGAATTTGGGGACGATTCCGTAGGGTGTATTGATATTATTACTCGATTTCTAAAGTGGGCGGAATGATGTATTTGTATGGGAGGTACCAGAAGGGGCGGGGCCATGTAGTCCATTTACAATACCGTAAGTAGTTTTGAGAAAATAATAACTCGTGCAAAATTTCGAAACATTTGGTTGCGTCTTTCGAAAGTTATCGTGCGAACCAGCCGGACAGCCACCCGACAGACAGACAGACAGACGGACATGGCTCAAACGACTTAAAAAAGTCATGAATCGAATTTGGTTCAAAGAAACCTAGGGTCTAAAGTGACTCCTTCTATGTGTTACACTTTTGGGTCGTATCAAATGATATATACCTTCATCCCTACGGGTGATGGTATAAAAATCTCTATCTGAAATCTTCCTGCTTCCCAACGCGAGCTAGGAATTGATTTTAGACACAAATTTTATTGGTGAAATTTTCTAACAATTCATCGAAGATTCCGATTTTGGTTACGATTTTTGCGAATAAAAAATTGGCCCACCTTACTATTCACATCTCTGGGCGAACTGCAATATATTGTGGAATTTTGACAGTAATAACTACTTTTTTTTAACAGGGGTGTAGCTCAGCCTATTTCCACCCTTACTGTAATTCTTGCTGCAAAAAAATGGCCCACCTTACTATTCATATCTCTAGGCAAGCTGCAATATACTGTGGAATTTTGACAGTTATAACTACTTATTTTAAAAGGGTGTAGCACAGCCCACATCCACCCTTACTGTAATTCATACCGCAACAATAACATATGTAACAAATTACATCTTCATACCTCTGATAGTTCATGAGAATATAGCCTTTTTTACTTTCAAGTTGTATGGACGGTGCCACGCTCCTTTATCCAATCACAACCAATTATAGCCAGGGACTATCAACAGGTCAACAGTACCACTTGACTTTTAAAAAGGGGCGAGGCACCGCCTTCTTCCTACCTGGCAGTAATTAATACTGCTCCAACAACATATATACCAAATCTCATCTTCATACCCCTGATAGTTCATGAGATATAGCCCTTTTTATTTTCAAGTTGTATGGGCGGTGCCACGCCCCTTTATCCAATCACAACCTTTTATCTACAGGTCAACAGTACCACTTGTTAACATTTTCGTATCAATCGGTCTATTAGAAAAGCCGTCAGAGCGATCTTTGAAAAGTGGGCGTGGCACCGCCTTTTTCCACCCTGCCTGTAATTAACAATGCTCCAACAACATATATATAAAATCTCAACTTCCTACCTCTGATTGTTCAGGCGATATAGCCCTTTTGATTTTCAAGTTGTATGGGCGGTGCCACGCCCCATTATCCAATCACAACCAAATATAGCCAGGGACTATCAACAAGTTAACAGTACCACTTGGTAAAATTTCCGTATCAATCGGTCTATTAGAAAAGCCGTTAGAGCGATTTTTGAAAAGGGGGCGTGGCACCGCCCACTTTCATCCTAGCTGTAATTATTACTGCTCCAACAACATACATATCAAAACTTATCTTCATACCTCTAATAGTTCATGAGATATAGCCCTTTTGATTTTTAAGTTGTATGGGCGGTGCCACGCCCCTTTGTCCAATTGGACCAAATTGTAAATCTAAACCACCCGGGGCGCCACCCAAACGCATACAAAAAAATTTATGTAAATCCGTCCAGCCGTTTAGGAGGAGTTCAGTCACAACACACGTACAGTAGAATTTTATATATAAAGACTAGTGGGCCCGGCAATGCTTTGCTATTGCATATTAGCTTGTAATATATTTCACATTTAGGTCTATAAAGTACTTAAAACAGTACTTAAGCTCGACAATAATATGTTGAGTTTATTAACTTATTTAACTAATTTCAAGTAACTCCTTTACATGGAAGTTAACTAATTAAGTTTTATTGTTTTAAATGCTAAATATGGTAGACTCTATGACGATAGTAAAAAGTTCATCTTCAAAGTCATATCTATAGTTTCGACATGTAGATTAAGTTTTGTCTGTATGTAGGGAAAAAAAACACTTCTTTCACAAATCGGAAACAGAAATTCCTCTAAAGATCAAAATTCAATTTTTATATTTATCTGTAGTAGCGGGAACCGTCTGTGTACTAACTATGTCTTTGGGCGTAAAAATCACCTTTGTTATGCCTTCTCCTCCTATTGACCGCAAAAGAAAATTTCGTTTGAAGCTTAATACCTTTAGCCATTAAACCCTTCTTTGCCATGTCTTCTTCTCATACGGACCAAGAATATACCCGAATACTATCTATATATGTAACTCGTTTTACCAATTTTTGAGATAATTCGGTCACCAACGTTTGGCTTAACGAAGTGATGATCTCACGCGCTGCATGGCATATTACGCCGTCGTGTTGGAACCATTTCTCCTTCAAATAATGTGCAATGACATGATAAATAAAAAAAATCAATTGATGTTCCACTGGTTTTAGTTCTTCTACCAGTTGGATTTTATATGAATGTAGACCAAGGTCTTTCCTCAGCATTTGCAGAGACCGAGTTGCTGAGAAAGACGTCGGTTCGATAAATTCGAGTCCCCTGTCACACTTACGTCTACAGCGTCAATGGCTTCCATTATCTGCTCAGATGGATGATTATATGCACTCTAAACTTCACAAAGGGCTCCATAAGTTTGGCGAACAGAACGCGCATTTTATCTATAGGATTTATTACCGATTCGCTCTCCTGAAAAGTAATAAAAAAATACATATCTGTAAAGTAAATTAAAAACAAATCACTGTTTTAGTCTGCGCAGCTACCATGTGTCCTAAATTGCCTGGTGTATGAACCAATATTGAAGTGCGTGGACAGAGCCTCGGCACTTTTTATTTATTAAGTTCCAAATAGCCTGTTCATTGGTAATTGTATACCAATATCGGAATCTACGATGAATTCTTAGAAAATTTCACTAAGAAGCAATATGTATAAAATCAATTCCTAGTTCGCGCTGAGAAGCATGAAGATTTCAGGTAGACATATTTTTTAAACAACGAGTAACTATTGAAACCTTGAGACCTGTGGGCCCCGGCTCTAATTTTTACCTAATTTTCCGATGCTTGGAGGCCAAGACTAAGAGAACGGTATATTTTTGACATTGGTTTCTGTATGCCAACACTCAGAGGACATAACTTTTTAACC